>PVKP010000827.1:0-172010 GCA_004027715.1 Plecturocebus donacophilus | reverse complement strand
AAATACCATTTGACCCAGTTATCCCATTACTTGGTATATACTCAAACTATTTTCTTGGAATAGTTTCAGAAGGAATGGTACCAGCTCCTCTTTGTACCTCTGGTAGAATTCGGCTATGAATCAGTCTGATCCTGGGTTTCTGTTTTTGGTTGGTAGGCTATTAATTACTGCCTCAATTTTAGAACTTGTGTTTGGTCTATTCAGGGATTTGACTTCTTCCTGGTATAGACTTGGAATGGTGTATATGTCCAGGAATTTATCTATTTCTTCTAGATTTTATAGTTTATGTGCACAGAGGTGTTTATAGTACTCGCTGATAGTAGTTTGTATTTCTGTGGGATCAGTGGTGATATCCCCTTTATCATTTTTTTATTGTATCTATTTGATTCTTCTGTCTTTTCTTCTTCATTAGTCTAGCTAGTGGTCGATCTATTTTCTTAATCTTTTCAAAATCCAACTCCTGTATTTGTTGATTTTTTGAAGGGTTTTTCATATCTCTATCTCCTTCAGTTCTCATATGGTCTTATATATTTCTTGTCTTCTGCTAGCTTTTGAATTTGTTTGCTCTTGCTTTTCTAGTTATTTTAACTGCGATGTTAGGGTGTTGATTTTAGATCTTTCCAGCTTTCTGTTGTTGGCATTTAGTGCTATAAATTTCCCTCTTAACACTGCTTTACCTGTGTCCCAGAGATACGGTATATTGTCTCTGCTCTCATTTGTTTAAAAAAAATTCTTTTTTTATACCTTAATTTTGCTATTTACCCAGAAGTCATCCAGAAGCAGGTTGTTCAATTTCCATGTAGTTGTGCAGTTTTGAGTGAGTTTCTTAATCCTGAGTCCTCATTTGATTGCACTGTGGTCTCAAGAGACTGTTACGGTTTCTGTTCTTTTGCATTTGCTGAGGAATGTTTTACTTCCAATTATGTGGTTGATTTTAGAATACAAGCTATGTGGTGTTGAGAAGAATGTATATTCCATTAATTTGGAGTGGAGTGTTCTGTAGCTGTCTATTTGGTCCACTTGGTCCAGAGCTGAGTTCAAGTCCTGAATATCCTTGTTAATTTTCTGTCTCATTGTTTTGTGTAACATTGGCACTGAGGTGTTAAAGTCTCTCACTATTAGTGTTTGGGAGTCGAAGTCTCTTTGTAGATCTCTAAGAATTTGTTTTATGAATCTCAGAGATCTTGTATTGGGTGCATATATATTTAGGATAGTTAGCTCTTCTTGTTGCATGATTCCTTTACCATTATGTAAAATCCTTCTTTGTCTGTTTTAATCTTTGTGGGTTTAAAGTCTGTTTTACTAGAGACTAAAATTGCAACTCCTGCTTTGTTTTTGGTTTCCATTTGCTTGGTAAATATTCCTCTATCCTTTAATTTTGAGCCTATGTGTGTCTTTGAATGTGAGATGGCTCTCCTGAATACAGCATACCAATGAGTCTTGACTCTTTATCCAATTTGCCTATCTGTATCTTTTCATTGGGGCATTTAGCCCATTTCCATTTTAAGTTAATATTATTATGTGTGAATTTGATTCTGTTATCATGATGCTAGCTGATTATTTTGCACATTAGTTAATGCAGTTACTTCATAGTGTTATTGGTCTTTATATTTTGGTGTGTTTTGCAGGGCTGGTGCCAGGTTTTCCTTTCCATATTTAGTGCTTCCTTTAGGAGCTCTTGTAAGGCAGATCTGGTGGTGAAAAATCCCTCAGCATTTGCTTTTCTGGAAAGGATTTTCTTTCTCCTTTGTTTGTAAAGCTAAGTGTGGCTGGATATGAAATTCTTTTTTTTTGTTTGAATTTTTTTTTCTTTAAAGATGTTGGATATTGGCCCCCGCTCTCTTCTGGCTTGTAGGGTTTCTGCAGAGAGATCTGCTGTTAGTCTGATGTGCTTCCCTTTGTAGGTAACCTGACCTTTCTCTCTGGCTGCCCTTAACATTTTTTTTTCCTTTTATTTCAACCTTAGAAAATCTGACAATTATGTGTCTTGGGGTTGCTCTTCTCATGGAATATCTTAGTGGTGTCTTCTTTATTTCCTGAATTTAAATGTTGTTCTGTCTTGCTAGGTTGGGGAAGTTTTCCTGTATAGTATCATAAAGTGTGTTTTTCAACTTGGTTCCATTCTCCCTGTCACTTTCAAGTACACCAATCAATCATAGCTTTGGTCTTTTCACATAGTCCCATATTTCTTGGAGGTTTTGTTCCCTTATATTCTTTGTGGTCTTCAAACTCTAATATCCTTTCTTCTGCTTGATTAATTTGGCTACTGATACTTGTGTGTGCTTCACAAAGTTCTCCTCCTGCGTTTTTCAGTTCCGTCAGGCCATTTGTGTTCCTCTCTAAACTGGTTATTATAGTTAGCATTTCCTGTAACCTTTATCAAGGTTCTTAGCATCCTTGCATTGGGTTATAACATGTTCCTTTAGCTCAGAGGAGTTTATTACCCACCTTCTGAAGCCTAATTCTGTCAATTCATCAATCTCATTCTCCATCCAGTTTTGTGCCTTGCTGGAGAAGAGTTGCAATATTTTGGAGGAGAAGAGGCATTCTGGTTTTTGGAATTTTCAGAATTTTTTCACTTTTTTCTTCCTTTGTGGATTTATCTACTTTTGATCTTTGAGGCTGATAACCTTTAGATGGGGTTTTTGTGTGCGGTCCTTTATGTTGATGTTGATGTTTCATATGGACCCACAAAAGAGCGCTTGTAGCCAAGACAATCCTTAGCAAAAAGAACAAAGCTGGAGGCATCATGGTACTTGACTTCAAACTATGATACAAGGCTACAGTCACAAAAACAGCATGGTACTGGCAAAAACAAACAAACAAACAAAAAACAAATATATAACCAATGGAACAAATCAGAGGCCTCAGAAATAAAACTACACATCCACAACCCTGTGATCTTTGACAAACCTCACAAAAACAAGCACAGGGAAGGATTCCATATTTAATAAAATGGTGTTGGGAAAACTCGCTAGCCATACGCAGAAACAGAAACTGGACCCTTCCTTACGCCTTATCAAAAAATTAACTCAAGATGGATCAAAGATTTAATCACAAAACTTAAAACCATACAAACCCTAGAAGAATATCCTGGCAATACCAGTCAGGACATAGGCATGGACAAAGTCTTCATGACTAAAACACCAAAAGCAATGGCAACAAAAGCCAAAATTGACAAATAGGATCTAATTAAACTAAAGAGCTTCTGCACAGCAAAAGAAACCATTATCAGAGTGAACAAGCAACCTACAGAATGGGAGAAAATTTTTGCAATCTATCCATCTGACAAAGGTCTAGTATCCAGAATCTACAATGAACTTAAACAAATTTACAAGAAAAAAACAAAGAACCCCATCAAAAAGTGGGTGAAGGATATGAACAGACACTTCTCAAAAGAAGACATTTATGTGGCCAACAAACATATGAAGAAAAACTCATCATCATTGGTCATTAGAGAAATGCACATCAAAACCACGATGAGATACTATCTTACACCAGTTAGAATGGCAATTACTAAAAAGTCAGGAAACAACAGATGCTAGAGAGGATGTGGAGAAATAGGAACACTTTTATGCTGTTGGTGGAAGTGTAAATTAGTTCAACCATTTTAGAAGACAGTGTGGCGATTCCTCAAGGTTCTAAAACTAGAAATATCATTTGACCCAGCTATCCCATTACTTGGTATATATCCAAAGTATTATAAATCATTCTTCTATAAAGACACATACACATGTATATTTATTGCAGCACTATTCACAATAGTAAAGACTTAGAACCAACCCACATGCCTATCAATGATACACTGGATAAAGAAAATGTGGCATATATACACCACGGAATACTATGCAGCCATAAAAAAGGATGAGTTCATGTCCTTTGCAGGGACATGGATGAAGCTGGAAGCCATCATTCTCAGCAAACCAACACAGGACCAGAAAACCAAACACAGCATGTTCTCATTCATATTGGGATTTGAATAACAAAAACATACGGGCACAGGGAGGGGAACATCAAACACCAGGGACTGTCAGGGTGGGGACCAAAGGGAGGGATAGCATTAGGAGAAATACCTAATGTAGATGACAGGTTCATGGGTACAGCAAACCACCATGGCACATCTGTACATATGTAACTAACCTGCACATTCTGCACATATATCACAGAACTTAAAGTGTAATAATAACAAAAGACCAATGCAAAAAGATATTGATGCCTTTTTAAAATCCTAATTTCTTGATCTAGCTCATGTTCCTGTAGCTATTATAACACTCCCCATTTGGCAGTCTAGTGTATGACCTTCTTTCCTTATAAGGGCCACACAGAACAAACATGTAGGTATCCACATGTGGTGTTCCATGAAGCTGTTGTCTAGCTGGCTGACGTACTGGTAATTTAGAGTTGTTGCCTGTGAGTCACATGATGTCTCATGTGTGAGAACTTATCACTTTGAGACTAGCTACTGTTCAAAAAGAGATTGCAAAAATGTGGTTTAGAGGTATTTATCATTTTAATGGTATTAAAAAAATTAAAAATGTAAAATGTACATCTTTTTCCTTACTTATTGTCTCTGATTATAAATTACCATCTGTGGCAATGTTCATTCACATTTTCTGCTTATCGGTGCAATACAATCATGAGATAATAAACAGAAGAAAGTAATTCCAGGACATTACCTGAGAAGTAGCAAAGTAAGTTAGCCATCTTTCTATGTGGACGGCATACCATCCAGGTACTAGACATCTTCTCTGCAAAGTTTTTAAGTCAGATGGGGCCCAATGTCCTGTTGTAATAACTTCATAGAAATTGAACCTCAGGGCAGCTGGATCTTCATGTGATCGTTGGTGCTTTAACAAGAAAGTCAATTGTAAAGTTAGATTTTTTTAATGCCTGTGTAGATATGCATATGTGTATGGGTGGGCATGTGCATGTGTGTGTTTGGGGTGTGTGTGTTTGTGTGTGTGTGTGTGTGTGTCCTTCTTGCCACAAAATAATAAATGAAATACTGAATTTTAGAATGAAAATACATGAATGAAAAGAAATAGAATGAAAACTGCATATATTGGAACAAGCAATGGCACACTGCTTATCTGAAAGTACATTAAATTACAAGCCTTCACTATATATCAAGTGATGTGTACAAAACTTGTGGTTATATTTGTGTCTAAAGTGGTTAAGTGCAAAGCAGAGATAGCATGTGAGGATTTTCTTCATGGATATTATTAAGAATGAGAAGATGTCAGAGACAGACAAATCAAACCTGATGAAAAAATTAGATTTTGCGAGAATAGTCTATTTAACAGTAGTCTTACATGTATCTTGGGCTATTGTTTCATTACGGCCATTCCTTCAGATTCTAACATTTCCTCAATATCCCTGTGTAGCAGGTTCTAGGGGTACAGAGAAAGCTGCTGACTATTTCTTATGCTTGTTTAGATGTCATATTCATATTGACGTCACCCAAGGTTCTTTCTGTTTGGTCTCACATGGGTTTCTACTTAAACCTGCTAATTCATGAATACTGCTTCACTTCTACCTTTCAGTGTCAAATCCTCCGTGAGAGATAAATCTAACAGTCAATAAAATTTAACAAGCATTTTGTAAGCTTCTTACTATAACAAAGATCTGAGATAGATCCTGGAGATAAAAAGATACAAGACGTAATCACTCTCTTCAAAGAAATCAGATCTTGTGTGGAAGACAGTAGATAGAATAAAGCTGTATACTTGACTACAGATAGAAGTTACTTGCTGTGACAGCCAGACCAGTACGTGATTAATTGTGACTGTGGAATGAAAGAACTTTTCAATGGCTGAAGCTTTTTAGCTAAAATGCAATGAGAAAGATTGTGATAATCAGAAAAAAATACCAAACACATATGAAAACTAAGATGAATTTATCATCTAAGGAAAGTTAAGCGAAGGTTGATGAAGTGTGCAGGAGTAAGTGTTGAGAGAATTCTAAAAGTGAATTTGAAAAAATTCTAGTGTAAGGTAATGGTGGAAATATATTGGTCCCTGCTATGGCTATGTAATGGCTGGCCTTATGTGTGAGTGATGGGTCTTATATGTGAGTTAGAAATAAAAATAACTAGAAAAGTAAAGATGATTAGGAATCGGTGAATGGTTAAAGAATAATTAGTAAGCGGCATACACTTTGAAGTCTTCTCATTGTTGTGTATTTATTGACATTTTTACATGTATATACCTTATGGTGAGTATAGATTATATAATTTGTTTAATTAACAAAATGTGTAGAAATTATGTAATTTCAATAAAGAATGAGGAATACACTATATACATATTTAATGCAGTAATGCAAAAATTTTTTTTGAAGCAGTGATAATATGAAACTGTGCTTAATCTGTTCCATATTGACTTCTTCCAGTTTAGCACCAACTTTTCTTTGTATTCCTGCAACTAAGTAGATTAGCATAAAAATATGGCCATGAAGTCGCACAGGGACATATTTTATGGAAAAATAGCACTATCGCTCCTCTACAAGGTCCATTATAAAAATGTGGGGTAGAAATTACAGTGGCAGGTGACATTTGTAGGAGTTTCTGAATTATACCTGCTGAGCTTTGAATTTATGGTATTTACTGAATAGACAGGACTAGCTAAGTAATAGGCTACATTATTTTGAAATGTGGAGCAGCGTGGGGCCCTACTCACTGCAATACAGCAATAAAAAGTATTATCAGAAAAAATAATTCCTTTCAAACCTCTATATATGTTCAAAGAATTTATTTGAAAAAGCAAGCACAGAGAGGCACACACATCATAAAGATTCTCTTTTATTGAACTGGTTTAATCTAGGTGGAAAAAGATTCACTTAAATCTGCTCTAAGTAGTGACCATGCTTTCTGCTAGGGAAACGCTCAACATTTTCCTCAAATGTTTGAATTCAAAATGTTAAGGCTTCATATTTTCATGCTTTTGGTATACTTAAAAAATACATTTATCTTGCTTTGCAATGAGTGTTCACAAAGTGAGAAAGACATAATTCTTATATCTCGTGCGAAATACTGACTCATGGATTAGATAGATTCTGATGGTAGTTTGTAAATTTTGCTTCCAATATAAGTGTTTCTTTTGGATCCCAACTACCTGCCTTCCAGTTTGCAATGTCACATTTTTCTGTACATCAGTATTTGTTTTCAGTAATACTGGAAAAAATGTATTTTTAATTAAAATGTATTCTTTAATAAAAAATATATTTTTCATTAAGGAAATTTGGAAAAATCAAGAAAAAGAAGGAAAAGTGAAAATACTTATTATCCTACTATATTCTTTAAAAATTTCCCTTTAGTCTTCTTTACTTTGGTATCAATTTGTATATGCACTAAATTTGTACATACACAAAATGCACTTGCATCATTGGGATTTTGGTATATATACACTGTTATCATTGTACTTTTCAAGATTACCAACTTCAATTAGGCCATCACTGTTGTAGGCAAATTTCCATTTGTTGACAGTTTTATCCCGCCCTGTACAGTGATTTCATATCCTCATTCTTCTTCTCCTTTCAAACTGCTGCGTCCTCAAACTATCACCCTTTTTTCATCAATTAACTCGTTCCAGGCTTCTCAAAGAAAGGAGAGACCACCATATTCACTTCAATTTTTCTATCTCAGGCCTTTGAATTTACCAGCATCTATGTCCATCCCCTCTTCTATTCTTTAAGTTTCAACCCAGGGATTCTGGATTGATAGAATACAGTTTGTCTATGAACGTGGATCAGCAAAATAAAAAAAAAAAATACTCTTTGTTTTCAGTAATTTCTGAATGAAATTCAGCATTTTGTTAATTGTGAATGTAGAAAACAGCCACAGTATTTATTGTACTGTGGTTGTGATTTTACCACCAATAAAAATCAGTTGTTTTATATCCCATTACTCGTGTTAAGACACCAGATATATCTAAGGATGTATCAAAAAGTTGCTTACGGTCAGTGCTATTTCAAAGTTACTATAGTACTAGACTCACCATTAGAACTTATCATTTAATGATTTAATTTAAAAAATTAAATTTTTTAATTTAATTACTGATTGAATATTTCACATTTCAACTTGGCAGTTTCTTTTGTATATGTATTTAGTTTTATGCTTTTAAAATATATTTTTGACATGTTCATAGGACTCAACAGACAGCTTGAGGAATCCCAGCACAAGAAAAGTTAAGAGTCGCCAGGGCTTCCCTTGGGCCTGCTATCTAAGCCTTTTGCTATAGCCATGCTTTCTTGTATCTTCACAGAGTTGGTTACCTATTTTCTCTCTTGGGCCTTTAACCTCTCTTTTTCTTTGGAAATGACTTATCATAATTCAAATCACCACTACTACAGATAATATTTTCTCAGTTCCACTTCTACTTCTTTGTAATAAAACTGTGTCCTGTTTTACCCCTTCAAAATCATGCTTTTGGAGTTTTGCAAGTGCTGCCTCTATTTCTTCACCCCCAATTACTTATTCATTCACCAAAATCCATCTGGCTTTGCTCTTTTTACTCTGTTGCTAAGGGCTCCATCTCCCTCCACATCTTTTGCTTTGGCTTTGCCCGTTTGATTTTTTAGCAGCTTTTTGGAATTGTTGTCACCCTCCATCTGGCAGCATTCCCTTCCCTTAGATTCAGTGTCACTACACTCCTGAATTTTTTTTTCTTCTATTTTGGCTATATTTTCTTGTCTTTCTTTGCACCTCATCCTGCTCTGCACTTTTCATCTCTAAACTCTCTCCTGAGGCGATTTCACCTTTTACATGGCCATGGCTTCACACCTCTGATACAAATATCTGTCTCTAGCTCAGACCTCTCCCCAGAGGGTCAGCTGACTTTACTGTTCTTTTGATAATGAAGGGTTTCACTCATCATGATCATAATCCATACTTTTTCAGTACTGAGCCTCCCCTCGACCCCACCACCGCCGATAACCTGCAGCAATTCTTTTTTCATGGGAATGTATGGCCATCATCTAAGTGCCTAGATTAGAAATTTGTTTTATCCTAGATACTATGTCCTCATCAAACTCTGTTGATTTTAATCTATAAATATCTCTGAATACTTATTCTTCATTCAATTTATACTTACCATTTTTGTCTACACTGCTTCCATATCTCAGCAGGTCTATTGCAATAGCCTCAAATTTGATTTCTCCAAAGAGTCATTTGTCCTATTACAACTTCTTCATATAGCAGACAATGTGATGTTTTCTAAAAGAAAATCTAGTAGTCACACACTGGCTACCATTTTCCAAAGGCTTTCAGTTGCTCAAAAAAAATGGCGGCAGCCAGATGGTTCTATCCCTAGTGTGCCTCTCCACATCATTTCCTATAGGTCTCTACTTAGGATTTTCCCACTAGCCACATGGATTTTTTTTTTTAACATTTTAAATGAGGTCTGATTCTTTATATCCAATGTGTTTCACCTATATTATGTCCTCTAATCCACCTTCCTTCTACTTGCACTCAGTTAATATCTACTCATCCTTCAGTTTTAAGTCTTAAGTTTATTTTCATACAGAATGTGGAGCACCTTTACATGCTTCCTCCCAATACACTCACAATGTTTAATTACAATTCTTTATGATTAATTAATATCTACACATTAAAATAAACATTTTTTAAACCATTTTATTAATTAAAACTATAGTTAAACGTTGCTGCAGAATATTCCATTTTAATATGACACAAATCTATACTGTTGGGCACTTTACTTTTGTTCTTATGTTTGTAGATAGTGCTGCAATGTTCCGAAGTATTTGTCCATCTTTTTGAAGTTTCCCTTATCATCAATTCCAGAAGGGGAATCACATCACCAAAATATCTTTACAGTCTTTTTGGTAACTATTGCCAAATTAGTTTTCAGAAAATATCCCAGTGTACCTTCTATTGAAACACTTGAGAACCTTTGTAATCACTTTCTTGACAGCATGGAAGAACATCGCAATTGTTGTCAAGATATTAAACAAGAATGGATTGGGCTTGGTGACTCATGCCTGTAGTTCCAGTATTTTGGGAGGCTGGGGTTAGTGGACTGCTCGAGCCCAAGAGTTCACGACCAGCCTAAGCAAGATGGTGAAACCATATCTCTAAAAAAATATAAAAAAATAGGTGAGTGTAGTAATGTGTGCCTGTAGTCTCACCTTCTTGGGAGGCTGAGGCAGAAGGATCACTTCAGCCCAGGAGGTAGAGGCTGCAGTGAGCTGCAATCACACCACTGCATTGCAGCCTGGGTGATAGAGTGAGACTTGGTCTTCAACTGGGTTGATCATTTTTCACATATATTGTTGGACAGTTGTTTTTATGTGTGATTGCTTACCTGTGCCTTTTGTTCATTTTGCTTATCTTTCTACTTTGATACTTTATTTATTTATTAAATTTGAAGAGACTTTTACAAAATAAAGGCTCTAAGCCATTTACCATGTTAAAGGTACATGTTACTACCATGTTTTACTACCATGTTAAAAGTACATTTACAGTTAAAGGTACTGTAGATACTGACTTTTAATGTATTAATTTTTGATAAATCAACATGGTTTAGAAAATTTATTAATTCTTTGATATGTGATTTTTTAAAATAATTATTTTATGCTTGAAAGTCCTTGGCCAACTTGGTATGAATTAAATATTCAGCTACTATTTCTCATACTTTTTGGCGGGGGATTGGGATTTAGATATTCTGACATTTGACTTTTCATGTGTCTGGGTTGTATTATGGTTATTTGTCATTGCCTCTAAGCTATAACAAAATGCTTTTAGCAGATTTTTTAACTGACCATACCTGGTACCAAGAGTATGCCCTGTCTGAGGGGTCAATGAGGATGGTGATGATCTTGGCTTTGGGAACAAGAGATGCAACTCGTTTGGGAGCTTCTTCCGAATGGAAGTAATTTGCACTCTTTTCAAACAGAAAGTCACTTGTGGTATTGGATGGTGTAGGGAAAAAGTCCATATACCTGAAGGCAGAGAAAGACAATTAATTAATATGAAAATATTTTTCTTGCCATACTCTGAATGTGAAATAATTGAAATATTTGAATATTCATTTATAGCTATTTATGATTATTATGCTGTTACAGTTTAAATAATAGATATTCTATACACACTGAATGTGAATTCTATACACAACTCAAAATATTCCTGTTCTAATGACCCATTTTGGTCAGGGGAAGGAGTGAGATGAAAGATAGGCCAATAAGGGACAAAGGAAAAATGCTATAAATTTGGGCTGATGTTCTGTGCTATAAAAAGTCAACTCCAGAAATACTATTTGCCTCTGGCAAACAGTAAATTACACTGTACTGTTTAGTTGATATTAAAAAATAGTAAATGTATGTTGTCAAATTTGAATGCAGAAATTCTTCGGTGAGATTAAAGTTCACAAAACAGAAAAATGTGTAAGTCTGAATGGCTATAAAACACCAATAATTTTAGGGCATGGTTGTCTTCTTCCTTCTTAATTTCTGCATAATTTGTAGTATATGTTGCAATGTGAACACATTATAGTCTATCTAAAGTAATTAAGGGGCTATTTCCTGCCAGTTGATCCTGTGGTGCCTCAGTAGGTTCACTCCTCCATATGCTGTCAGAACATTCCTGTGTGTGTGGATTACGGAATCAATATGTTCCGATGTTAATTCAGTGCAAGTCTTTAATTATGTGTGTAACCCTCCTTACAGCTCATCACTTCTTTCACCTCAAATGTTCTAGAAATAAATAATGAGAGCAATTAAGAATTCATATAAAACACTTATTTTCCTCTTTGGCATTTGTTATGTTTCCCAAATGTGGAGTGGTGAAGAGTCTCATCTATATTCCTGCTAAGCAATTTGTGTTCCATTTGGGCTCACAGATCAGAGAAAATTGCCGTTCTGCTTTTAATAACCTGCATGCAATTCCAAAGGTTATTTAGCCTTTTAAAAGTAAGGTAGGATATGACGTCCTAGATGCAGAGTCGACACATCTCTAACCACAAGGGAAACCCAGATCTGCTCACTGGTATTGCATCTACCCACCCCTGATTATAGCCGTATCTTAAAATAAAAAAATGTGTCTTTCATTGCAAACAGGTTCATTCATGATGATGACACACAGACTTCCATGCTGCAGATGTGTGCACTTAGGGAAATTTTCCTCAGGTGAGATTTGCTTTATGTACTCTGTGAACTAGAAATTAAATTCACAACCATATTTTCTTAAAAATTGGAATAGAGCTAGAAAAAAATCGCCAGAGTAAAAATTATTTCCAATACCAGGTTTATTCTATTTTGGTTTAGGGGAAATATTGTCATTTAATTTCTTCATAATTTATTATGTGTTAATTAACATTTCTTTTATGTATGTGTGTGACTAGAATTTGATATGTTTTTGAAAATGTGCTGTTATTATTTGCATGACAAATATCAGCCTATATTATAATACAACTCATACTTTCTGTAGTTAATGAAGACACATGTCACTCGCTATAAAATAAAACAAAGTACTGATTTATTTGTTCCCGCAAACGTTGTGAAGACAAATTATGTGTTAAGAAAAAAAAATTAAGCACAGTTAAATAATACTATATTTAAAGATAATTTTAAATACTGTTATGAATAATTCTGATGAAATATATACCATAATGTTCTTTATTCAATCATATTAATTTAGCAGAAAAATATTATATTATTGCACTGTCCAAATCACATTATAGGCAACACTAATTAAACATATCAACATTATAAATTAATTTCTAATTCACTGTGGGTAGAACTGAGCATAACAAATTTATCCTGTAATTATGCAGATGCCACACATACATCTACAATTGCTCTGCAGTGATTGGGCATGTGTTAATAACAGAATTTATTTTTTGTTACTTTTTTCTTACCAGTCTATTCCCTTGTGATAGTTGTTGCCATTAAAAAACTGAACTTCTTCAAATGTCTTTGGACTAGGGAGATTGCTGATGATTGAAGGATGCATAAGAAGAAATAAATAAAGTGCAGTTGTTCCTATTACAAGAAAGAAGGTAAAAGGTTATATGATAATGAGAAATAAAATATTATTTTAGGAATTTTTTGCTGAAAAAGTAATATTAAAATAATGAACTATTTCCAGTATCAATATTAATTTTTTAAATCAATGAGGTGCAATCCATGCACTACAATCCAAGTGTTCTATTATTAGTCTTCATGATTCTATTTATCAAAATACCTGGTTTAATATTAGCAAATAGCCAAAGTAAAGCAGACTGATGACGTGGCTAGTGTGGCACTGCAGAAGTCATGCAGCTCAACTTCCCCCCTGGAGTTAGGCGAGTGGCTAGAGCATGATGGGCATGGGTTTCTCTGTCACCATCTTTATCATCAGTCACAGAACCTGAACTGGTGGGTCTTCAATTAGCATTGACATTCAGATAAATGAAATCAAACTATTCAACAGAGGCTGATGTGCTACTCTGTGTATGACCTGGAAGTAACTCTTGATTAAGAAAACACGTTTGCTGCCCTCAATAAGCTTAAAGTCCATGTATGAACTTGAAACAAGTACAAAAACAATTGTGATGTAGTGTGACAGGTGCCATCATGAGAGAAGACCAGAATATCTTTCCAACATATGAGAAAATGGGTGATTTAGACAGGAAATCAGTGAGACAAATTCCAGGAGGAAGTACATTCTAATACTGTTCTTTAAAAACCTAAGTGTTACACAGCGAGATTGAAAGAAGAGGGCAGGACTCTAGAAAGATGGCTGCTTCAGTGACTTCCCTGGCAAAATATGACAATCAAGTCTGATAATTGAAGCACTAGAGAGAACAGGCTAGCTGTGAGAACCCACCTGTGTGCACATTGCAGAAGTCTCAAATGTAATCTCTGAACCTTATTCCCCTCAGAGTTAGGCCAGAGACTGGCAGCTATAGCAGAAGGAACTCATGAAGTGACTGGGTCACCGTAACTCTCATAAATCACGACTTTTCTTCTTGAAAGGTAAACTGTTCAGTGATACATTGGAAGATGCAGCATTTGTTAGATGTCCTAGACCCAGCAGAGCTGCAGACAAGCTACATATGTGTACTCGCAGAACAATTATCATTGCAACTGGGATCAGAAGTAGAGAAGCCCAGTAGATAATTGGTATTTTGTTCACCTATACCTTAAGCTCATATGAGCAAAGGCTACTACACTTTGAGTATTAATGAAGTTGCCACCTTTTTAGATCCTCACAGCTTTACGTTACCTCTTGCCATCAACAGGTAATGAGTAGCTAAAGGAAAGAATGTAACAACAGATCCATGGGGACCCTCCACCTTGGATGGAAGACATGTTAAAACACCTAGAATGAATGACTCTGTGTGAAATGAGATGGAAAAAATTAGTAAGTGTCCTTATGGAGATTTAGTTACTAATTTAAAGAGACTTTTAGGAATAACCAATATGAAATCAAATTACACAGACTAGATTTTAAAAAATGAAGGAGATAGAACTGGTTAAGAACTAAATTAGAGTCCTAAAATTTAGACAGAAGAAATCTCTTAACCACACTGAAAAATACAGATATAATAGTTTTGAGGGATGAGGGGCATCTTGAAGAGCTTATCTGGTTTCCTCCTAAAAGTAACAGGAGTTTAAAAAAGAGAAAATGTGAGAAGAGCAAAAACAAAAACAAAAAATGTTCTAGGGAAATGAATTAGCAATAGAGTACAAGCTGGAAGGAAGCACGAAATCCAGAAGTGTTCTTTTTAATTACATTTTAAGATAACACTTTCATAAGGGGGATGGAGAGAAAGAGAAATTTGATTCACACAAGACAAATGAGAAAATCAAGTGTAATATTCCTAAGGTATTGAATGTAGATGAATACAGGGCATGGATACAGAAATATTCTTTAATTGTTGCTGATTATCTAAATATAGATACTTTATAGACTCACTCGGCAGTGAGTAGAAATGTTTAATTACACTGATGGTCACAGAATTGTACCCAGATCTCCCCTGACCTACAGAAAGTCAAAGCCTTTATGTTCTGAACTCTATACCTTCATGCCTCCAGGACCTTGAGGGACATCAAGAGGCATCTGCTAGGGAGGAGAGAGAAAGCCCTCTCAACTAGGGACAGAAAAAATCTGGGCCCACTACCTCAAAATATACCTTAAAAAATTATCACCTAATTTTTCATCTATCCTTGACTTTCATTTTCTATCAATTTATTTCATTTCATTTTATATCAATGTCTTTGATATATTTTGTGAAAGAAGAAAAAAATCATATACTAACAGAAACTATTTATTTTATATACAATCAACCTCTCCTTAGTTTTAATGTACCAGGATAAGCCAGGAAAATCATGAGAAATTAATATTGACAGTGGGAACACCGATTTTCTGAAGGATCTAAGACTAATGAATTATGCTCTTACAATTGTTGTGCTAAATGTAACCCCATTCGAATCCTCTTTTTACACTGACAGTACCAGAATTTGACTCTGAATGATGAAGGTTGAATATCTGTCCAAAGGTTCACAAGGGACTTTGATTTAAACTTTGAGTCCTTTAAGTCTAATGTTCCTAAGTCTATGTCCATCATCTCTGCCTATTTCTCTTCTCTTCCTCATCCCCTGACATATTTCAGCCCACAGCAATCTCTTCTAGGATTGAGCATTGGCAAAGTGAAATATCACATCCTTCCATTCTCACCTCACAACAACTGAGTAAATAGAAGTTTGAGAACCACTTGTGTACCTCATGCTTATTGTAACAGATGCATACACCACGTTTAAGTCATCGAAAGGCAACTTTTATTTAAGGGCACATTGGCAGCACTTATTTGTGACCCCCACCCCTCACTGAATTTATAGTCTCCAACAGCAGAGGGTGTTTTGCCAACTGAAGCAATAAGAAGAACAAACTATGATGTCAGACTTCTATAATTGGATTTTAAGAATCACTACAACCATTTTTATATTAGAATAATATTTTCATAGCCTATGAAATATTATTACCATCTGATTCTTTTGTTTTAACATCTTACTTGCTTGTTTATCTTAGGAAAGCCAAAACCAGCTAAAAGCTTTATTATTTCCATACTGGTAGGTCAAATATAAAAGTCTAAAGGTATAGCTTAATGTCTTTATAAATGCAAACAACAAGAAGGAAAAATGGATTTATAGTTACTAAGCTGTAATTTTCTCATAGAACTAAAACATAATAATATTCAATGACAAATGATAGGGAATGTCTTTCTATTAGATTTTTAACACCAGTTTACAACACAGGGATGTTTTATTTTTTTGGTAGTCATTCCGGAGTTAGCAATGCTGTAAGGGAGTTGGTAGAAAATTAATGTACATTTTAAACAACAACAAAAGTGATCTATCTGAAAATACGTGTTGCTCTTTCCCTTCCCTGCACATGTGTTAACTTACTGTTGTAATACAATTTATATTACTAGAGGAAGAAAAGATTTCAACAACCAATATTTAATAGTCTGGAAATTTTACCCACAACTTTTAAAATGATCTACTTACTTGTATTACAAATATCTTCATCTGGGCCAGGCTTATTTATTGAGACTGTTTGTTTTGTGTTATGGTTTGTGCACTCACTGATGAAAATACTTCTTCTAGTCAAAGTAGTGAATTCAAAATACAGCAACTCAATAAAAGCTTTAATTAATCAGGACATGAGCAAAGTGTATAAAACTGTCACATACTGAAGAAAGTATAAAATATTCTAATTGAAAGTGTCACCTCATTGGTGAAATACTTTCACTCTCTTTACTGCATTCTTATACAGTTTTCCTTCAGTGCATAAGAAAATACCAAGGAAGAAATGCCTGATGAACTTCGTGTTTCAGAAAGTAAATCCAAACTTTGCTAATACCTAATGATTAATTTTAAAAAACCAAGTCACACATTAAAATATTTGAAAGTAATCATGGCAGTGGCTCTGAACAAAAATCAATTCAAAGGCTGATGTACCATGTAAAATAGTTTGAATCAGGCCATAACTTGTTTTTATAAATTGCTATAGAATGTAGTTAAATAAAACCATAAAAGGTAACTATTAAAGATGAGGTACAACAATTGTGACACACAAGTTCAAAGTTTTCCAAATTTGACATGTATATTGAAAAGTTTTAAAATCTGTAGTTTAAAATTGTAGTGCTTAAGACTAATTAGTGGGCATTAAGACTTCTTGAGGTTCATGGCATAAATGTGATTGACGGAGATGAAAAGCAGTTCAAATAGTAAACTTGCATGGATAGCTAAACATTTCACAAAGAAAAATCTAACCTGATAACACCATATAACAAGGTATTCCATGAAATAGTTTTTAAAAAACATAAGCAGCATAATTGGCTATTTTTACCTGTTTTTTGTGGACCAACCACTAGAAATTTTGGTAAGTGGTCACAAGTTTTCTCTCTGGACCAGATGTCTTTGTGTCGTTTATCGTCACATGGATTCTGCAAGAAGGAAGAATAAATAACGTTACGTGTAATGAGTGCCTGGCTCTGTTCGCTAAAAACTGTTCAAAAGACGGAATCAAAGTCTTGCTTAATAACCTAGAACTTGTAGTTAGACCTCAGTCTGGTTCTCTGATGTACAAATCTTTTTAAATAAAGTTATTGGCACCTTCCTTACCTCAAGGCTGAGGCTCAGCATCAAGTCCCTCCTGTTTTTATAATCTTTCAATGTTTGACTAGATTCTAATAGCTGTGATACTACTCTATTTCGTGGTTTATGTTTTACATGTATATATCAGAGGACTTGGCTTAACTTGCTTTGATCATAGTTACTCATATTACTGTGGTCTCCCTAATCATTCCTGTTTTTTCTCCCTAGAGGCTGGAATGCTATCCTTGAATTCCAGACTTGGCCTGCTTTTCCTTTTTATTTCATTCCAAGTTTTGATTCAGATACTCCCATAGTTTTGTCACATTTCATAAACTGATAGCTTCTAGATCACTACCTAGCCTCTACCTCCCTCCTGAGCTCTAGACTTATATTTTATATTGCAAATATATCATTCTTTTTATAGATATGGTGAGGAAATTTCAGACTCAACATACCCAGTGTATCCATTGGTCTAATAATATTCCCATCTAATCTTCACTTTTGGTGCCAGTTTTTATTTCATTTTATCTGGCTGATTCTAATTTATTATCAAAATCATTACACTTTTGATAATTAAAAGTCCTTTAAAATTAAAAGGATAAAATTTTTGAAGTATTTATTGACCGCTTTATGGTTTTATTATACTGGTGATCTACACAACAATTACATTCAAAACGATTGTCACAAGTAAAATTATTTTTAAGAAACATATACCTTGGAGATTAAAACATTCTATTTTTATATTTATTATCCCAATATTAACAATGAAACAAGAAGGAAAAGCATTTATGGTTCATATTTATGTACTTTAATCAGTTCCTTTTTCAATTAATTTTTTTTTTAATTTTATGGCTACATACTGGATATAACATATTTATGAAATACATGAGATATTTTGATACAGGCATACGATACATAATAATCATGTCAGGGTAAATGGGGTATTCATCACTTCAAACATTTATCATTTCTTGTATTATAAAGGTTCCAATTTTATATTTTTGGTTACTTTAAATGTAAAATAAATTATTGTTGACTGTAGTTACCTTGTTCTGCTATTAAATACTAGATCTCACTCATTCTATCTAACTATATTTTTGCACCCATTTACAATCCCTACTCCCATCACCTCCACTTTTCTTCCCAGCTCCTGATAACCACCGTTCTTCTCTCTATCTCCATGAATTCATGAGTTCAACTGTTTTAATTTTTCTTTCTTTTCTTTTCTTTTTTTTTTTTTTTGACAGAATCTTGCTTTGTTGTCCGGCTGGAGTGCAGTGGCAGGATCTTGGCTCACGCCAACCTCCGCCTCCCAGGTTCAAGTGACTCTCCTATCTCAGCCTCCCAAGTAGCTGGGATTACAGGCATGCATCACCACATTCAGCTAATTTTGGTATTTTTTTTTTTAGTAGAGACAGGATTTCACCATGTTGATCAGGGTGGTCTCCATCTCTTGACCTCATGATCCACCTGCCTCAGCCTCCCAAAGTGCTGGGATTACAGGCATGAGTCACTATGCCTGGCCAAACGTTTTAATTTTTAGCTCTAGCAAATGCATGAGAACATGTGAAGTTTGTCTTTCTGTGCCTGGCTTATTTCACTTAACACAGTGTCTTCAGGTTTCATTCACATTGTTAAAAATGATGGGATCTCATTATTTTTCATGACTGAATAATACTCCATTGTGTATATGTACCACTTTCCCTTCATTCATTTCTCTGTTTTTGGGCACTTAAGTTGCTTCCAAACCTTGGCTATAGTGAGTAGTGCTGAAATAAATGTGGAAGTCCAGGTATCTCTTCAAAATACTGATTTCCTTTCTTTTTCACAATATTTTTAATAATCACGCTGTTAGATTGCTGGATCACATGGTGGTTCTATTTTTAGTTTTGTGTGGAACCTTCATACTGTTCTCCATAGTGGCTGCATTAATACATTCCCACCAACAGTGTCCAAGTGTTCCCTTTGCTCTACTTCCTCACCAGCATTTGTTATTACTTGTCTTTTGGATAAGATACATCTTAACTGGGGTGATACAGTATCTCATTGTAGGTTTGATTTGCATTTCTCTGATGATCAATGATGTTGAGAACATTTTCATATACTCATTTACCATTTGTATGTCTTCTTTTGAGAAATGTCGATTCAGATCCTTTGCCCTTTTTTAAATTGGATTATGAGATATTTTTCCTGTAGAGTTGTTTGAGTTGCTTACTTATTCTGGTTAAAAATCCTTTGTCAGAGGGGTAGTTGCAAATATTTTGCCACAATCTTTGGGTTGTCTTTAAACTTTATTGTTTCCTTTGCTGTGCAGCTTTTTAACTTGATGTGATCCCTTGTGCCCAATTTTGCTTTGGCATGGGCTTGTGGGTCATTGCTTAAGAAATCTTTGCCAAGACCAATGTCCTGGAGAGTTTCCCCAATATTTTATTTTAGTAGGTTTATAGTTTAAGGTCTCAGTTTTAAGTCTTTAAACCATTTTAACTTGATTTTGTGTATGGCTAGAGATAGAAGTCTAGTTTCCTTCTGCATATAGCTATCCAGTCTTTGCAGCACTGCTTACTGAAGAAACCGTCTTTTCCCTGGTGTATGTTCTTGGTACCCTTGGTGAAAATAAGTTCGTTGTAGAAGCATGGGTTTATTTCTGGATTCTCTATTCTGCTTCATTGGTCTGTATGTCTGTTTGCATGCCAGTACCATGTGTTTTGGTTCCTACAGCTCTGTAGTATAATTTGAAGTCAAGTAATGTGATTCTTCCTGTTTTGTACTTTTTGCCTAAGATGGCTTTGGATATTCTGGGTCTTTTGTGGTTCCACGTTAATTTTAGAATTATTTTTTGTATTTCTGTGAAGAATGCCATTGTTGGTATTAATCAGTTCTCTAGATACATCTTTCTTTAATACCATGTCACTAAAGTTCTTCTGAAGAATGATTGTTTTCAATATTCTTATTACGTTTTGCTTTTCTATAAAATTCTCTGCAATCCTTCTCAAACTTGCGTTTCATAGTTAATAAATGTGAAAGTTGACACTCAAATGTCTCTTCTCTGTAAGCCACTGTATTTTTAACTGGATAGAGAGTTGAGATAAGTTTCTTTTCTTTTCTGTTTTCTTTTTCCTTTTTTTTCTTTTTCTTTTTCTTTTTTTTAACACAGTCTTGCTCTGTCACCGAGACTAGGGTACAGTGGAACCATCTTGGCTCACCACAACCTTCTCCTATCAGGTTCAAGCTATTCTCCTGCCTCTCCCTCTAGAGTATCTGAGACGACAGGCATGTAGCACCATGCCTGGCTAATTTTTGTATTTTTTAGTAAAGATGGGATTTTGCAATGTTGCCCAGATTGGTCTGGAACTCCTGGCCTCAAGTGATTCTCCAGCCTCGGCCTCTCAAAATGCTGGGATTAGCATGAGCTACCATGCCTGGCTGAGAAGCCTATTTTAAATTGTATTTTTTAAATATTAAAATGTCTAAATATTAGAGACCAAATACATTCACAATTATTTTCCATTAAGAGTGTTTTTCTTTGACAAATACTTTTAAATATAACACTTGTCAAGTGAGTTTTCTTTAATTATGATTCCTTTAACCATTTTGCCAAATATAGGTGCTGCAAAATCATAGGGTTCTGAATATCATTTTATTCTAGCAAAGAGTATAATTTTATCGAATTAAAAATAAGAGATTCATTAAGAAATGCTTAGGCCAATTCTTCTTAGTGCCATTATATAGACTAAAGGGACCAGTATCAATCTGGTATTCTGCAGAATCTAACACTGGCCCACTGTATTGATGACATGATAGTTGGACCTGACAAATAAGTGGCAATTATTTGCCTGTCTTGATAAAACACATACACTTCAGAGAATGGAAGACAAGCATACAAAGCTTTAGGAGCCTTCCACCGTTTAAGCTTTCAGAGGTCCAGACATCTTGAGCACACTGGGACATTCCATTCATAGCAAAGTGTGAGTTGTACCTTGCAACTCTTACTGCTAAGAGGTAGCACAGTACTTGATAGGTCTCTTTGGGTTTTGGAGGCAGCATATAATTGCACTAGGAAATATTTATCTGCACATTTATTGAGTGATACAGAAAGCTTCAAGTTTTGAGTGGGGCCTAGAGCAAGACAGGGGTACATAGTAGGTAAGGCTGAAGTACAAGCCACCCTCACACTTGGGCTTTATATGCTGGAAGATTCATGATACTATGGCATCAATGATATAAATGGACGTCATGTGGGATATCTGGCAAGTACTTGAAAAGAATCACAATGTACACTTCTAAGGTTCTGTAGCAAGGCATACTATCTGAATCATATTATGCAAATGATAGCCCTTGGTATGCTTCTGTGCTATAGAAAAAGAGTGTTTGTCAGGGATTTTTAATGTGATCATGTGGCCATAACTACCCACCACGAACTGAGTAGTAATAGACCCATCAAATCATAAATTCAGGTATGTCCAGCAACAATTCATGGTAAGATGGGAATGGCATATCTGGGGTCAATCTCAGGCTGATCCAGGAGGCACTTACAAATCAGTGGCCCATGACTCTATGTCAACTGTCACTGTTCCACTGATGCTTCTCCATCAGCTCAGTTTTAGTTTCATGACAGGGTTCCTACAACCTGCTGATAAAGAGGAGACACCCAAGCTTGGTTTGTAGATGGGTTAATCCATATGTTAATAGAAAACTAAAATGGACTTTGGTGTCACTACAGTCCCATTCAATGGGGCTTCTAAAAAATCACTGGTAATGAAACTCTTTCAGTTGTCAAAGATGTGGGCAGTATACCTGGTCATCTATTTTTTGATTGTTTTGTGCACAGACTTGTAGCCAAAGTCACCTTCTCTGCCCATGTAGGCCTGGCTATCACCACTATGATGCAGTGTCCAACAATTAGTTTTTATTTAAGGAATACACTGTATCACCAACTGGTGCCTCTGCTGTACCCTTTGTCCAAAGAGTTGTGTATTTGAGTCCAGGAGTTGATGTAGGAATGAACCCCCTCACCATTATTGTCAATGACATACTTGGATAATTTGTGCTTTCCTTCCTCACAACTTTAAGCTCAGTGGGTCTAGGAATTCTAGCTTGCATTACAGGGAAGATTCCACCAGGGGTCATGAGGAGAGCCTCACCAAACACAAAGCTACTATTGTTACCTGGTCACTTTGGACTTCCTGTGCCAGTAGATTGGCAGACATAGAAATGAGTTACCATCCTGGTAGGAATAATTGACCCACATAATCATGAAGAATTAGAATAGCTACTACATAGTGAGAATAGGGAGACGTATCTTTGGCATTCAAATAATTCACTAAGTTGCTTGTTGGTACTTCCACACCCAGTTATAACTGTAACACTGCCTGATAAGTGCTAGACGGGGTGCCAGAACAGACTACCAAAGTGTACTCCTTGCTTCATAAAGTAGATTATTGTTATCTAAACACAGACTTTCTCCTAAAGAAATTTACAATAGGTGAGTTAGTGGGACAATATACCACTGCTGCTACTTCATTCAGTCCTAAGACTCTATCTGACCCACCCAGTATTTCTTCTAGGCCAGTATAAATACTAGCCAAAGTTGAGGGAAATACAGAACAGGAGACAAAATTGGAGAAAATAATCACTGGTTTCACCTTCGGAACCAAAACCAGCACTTGCGTTATAGTTTCCCAGAATAACTCTCCCATTACACATTTCTCCAGGCATGAAGTTTATAGAATCATGAGGAAAAAATGTGTCTGGATGGAGTGAACATAACAAATGAAACTTGGAGTGTACAGAGTAGAGTGTGGTGGGTCCTCTTTTCTCTACTGAAAGCATCCTCTTTTCAGATGAGTGCAAACCCTCCACTCCTTCTCTGAACCTTGCCAGCTGCTATTGCCCCCAGCTGGGGGATTGAGAATTCTCCCTGGCTGATAGAAGCCACCTGACCACAAATCAAACTCTGCTTCCCCTCCTCATTCTCAGGAGATGGCCCACCACCAGCGGATGCAGGATACAGAAGACTGACCTGCTTGTCTCAAGGTAAGACAGTTTGTGACTAGTGGTCTCCCTGCAGATTAGGTAAAACTAGGCTTTACGAGAGATGACATCCTTGCTCAGTTCTTCCCCCTTCTTTTCAGTTCCATGTTTGCCCTTGTAGGTTTTTCCTGAAAGCATTTCTTAAACAAATCATTTGCAATGGAATCTCTATCTCACACTCAGCTTCTAGGAAACACTACCTATGACAGTGACCATTCATACTAAATAAAATTAAAAGATACTCTTGACTCAAATGCATTCTCTATCCCAGCTCTTACTGGAACAAGTGCAATATAAAAGGACCAGCCATGTATAATAACAACCATATTACGTTAGAATTTACGTTGGAAAAAATTAGGTTACAGATTTTGGGTTTTTTCTAGAAATTCATCTGTGGAAACTGTGATAAAAGAAGTTATTTGCAAGCCAGTGAAATTGACATTCCTTATTTATTTTACATAACTGAAATTTTGTTTTAACTGATATCTTCCCTGATGATGATAGCCAAAGCTTCCTCCCACTCTTGTCTGTTTCTGAGTTACCTGTCATATTTTCTTTATTACCTATCAGTATGTAAAATAATCTTATTTGCATATATGTTTGTAATAATTTTATATAATACATATAAGTATACTTATAGTTTATAGTAATTCTATCTCAACTAGAATGTAAGTTCTCTGAAAGTGACATCGCTGTCTTCTTTACTGCTACAATCTAATACTTAAGAAATGCTGAATAAATATTTGTAGACTGGCTGACTAAGGACAGGCACAGTAAACATTTAGCAATCAGCAAAGACTAATTTTGACATATATTTGAAAACAAATGTAATGTTAACTGTATAGACATTTAGCATCTAAAACTCCTACGACAAACCATACACAGTCCCCAATGTTGTTTTTCATGGCAGTCCTAGAAACTAGTTAGTGAGTACACCATCACTTTAGAACTTAAACATTATTTTTCTCATATTATCACATAATTACTTTATTTATAAAGAACTTCATTTCTGAACTGCATTTTAGACACCAAGCAATAGGAAGGCAGTTCCCAACCTATACTTATTGAATTTCCCCACACAACCCAGTACAGCAAATCTCAGAATAGGTGTTCACTTCATTCGCGCAAATGAAGATTTCTTTATGCTTAGCAAAGGTAGAAGAGTAAACTAAATGATTATTCAGTGCCACTGTTGAAAGTTAAAGTCTTATTTGTGAGATCTTTCTTGGTTCTATATGTTCAGCTCAGCCACTTATCTTCTTTATTGCTGTACACATGTCTTTGGCATTCTAATTGCTGCTTGCAAAACTGGTGAAATAAACTGTTCACAGGAATAAGCAGATTAAATGTAAGACTTGAAAAGAGTTGTCGTTGTCTTTAACACACAGAGAGAACGTGGATAAGCATGCTTTTTGGGGGTAGAGGATGACACTAATTAATATCTAATTATACTTTTCCAGAAAGTAGGGATGCTAAGCTCTTGCAATACTTGCTCTTCCAAATATTTTTATGGCTAACAACTTAATTTACATTATTTCAATTTTTCCTATCGGTGTGTTCATCAATCTAGGCAGATTGTCTTTCCTTGTAAATGCATTCCTTATATATTATGCTATTTTAGGGATTTCCAGATGCTCATTTCTGTTTTCACCTCTTTTCCTGGCATATTTTCCCTTTTGTCTGTCAATCACAACTTTATTAATGGATGTTTGTATTTTCTATCTTATATTCTGGAAGTGTTTGGTTAGACTTTTCCTACTCTGACTTTTCTTACATTGTCTGAAAATCTGAATACCAGCAAACATAATTTCTAACTTTTATTGATCACCTTCTACATTCCAGGCACTTGATTGACATAGATTATTTCTAATCTTCAAAGCAACCTGGCAAGACAGATAGTATTATCCCTTCTTGATAGCTGAGAAAGCTGAGATGCAAGTTGTCTTATTTAGGTCCTGCTGAAGGTCACACAGCAAGGTAGTTTCAGATTTAGAATCCAAATCTGGCATTGTCTCTGCAGTTAAATTATGTGTGTGTGTGCACGCACACATGTGCATGTGAAGTTTTTGACAATGATTATGAAGGGTAAAGGATCTTTCCAAGAAAAAACTAAGAATTTAATTGCACTTTTGTACTTTGTTCTGTTTCTACTCTTTTAAATTTTAAGTCAGAAAATTAGAAAGCAATTATTTTCCTTTTCATTCTCCAATCTGATTGTTCCCTATATAACTGAAACTGCAACAGATATTTACTGGTTTAGGAATCTAACACTATAGATATATTTAAACTTTGAAAAAGGAATTCAGTTAAAATTGCTTTAGGCAGTTTATGGTTACAGTGCCAGTCTAGTGAAAATGCATTTAACTCAGCTGTCAAACAGGTACAGGTGATGCACGTGGTTTTCGTATGTGGAATATATGAGGCAAATTTACTTTTAAGTAGACATAAACAAAGCAGGCAGAAGATTTCCTAAAGCAATGGACAAGACTTACAAAGGGCAGTAAAATCTGATGAAATTATGTTCCTTACAAGGGCAGAAGCACCCCTGGCTATTTCCCTCCTAATAAGTAAAAATGGCAAATTTGCAATCAAGCTAAAAAGAAAATGGATTGAAAGAATATCATACCATTTACCTTATTATAATTACATATTTTATGGAATACATTAAAATAACTTTTGTTCTTATTATATCTAATTATTCAAAGTCTACATTGCCTTTTTGCTACTAAAAAATTGCTTTGCTCACTATTGTCCACATCCTTCACTGGCAAGGACACCATGGAATTATCAGTTCAAGACTGATTATCCCCATCCAGGTCATGTGCCTATTCTAGATAATTAGAACATTTCTAGATCTTAATAGTTGAAACTTTAAAAATGCCTAGTGCTCATGATAGAAGGATTAGTTTCCCAACTACAAACATTTCAGAGGTTATTGGTTTGCTTTTCACTTCCCTTTTGCTATTCCCTTGACTGTTTAAAGAATAATACTATAAAAGGCATCTTTTAAAACATTTTTTTCATCTAGGTGTGGTGGGTCATGCCTGTAATCCTAGCACTTTGGGAGACTGAGCAGGCAGATCACAGGGTCAAGAGATTGAGACCATACTGGCCAATATGGTGAAACCCCGTCTCTACTAAAAATACAAAAATTGGCTGGGCGTGGTGGCACGCGCCTGTAGTCCCAGCTACGAGGGAGGCTGAGGCAGAATTGCTTGAACCCAGGAGGTGGAGGTTGCAGTGAGTTGAGATGGTGCCACTGCACTCCTGCCCAGGTGACAGGGTGAGACTTTGTCCCAAAACAAACAGACAAAACCAAAAAAAAACCCATATTTTTCTTTCCAATTGGGCTGTGTTTCTAAATTTCTTCTGCTTATTAAGGCTTGCCCTGTGTATGTCTGTAAAATGCCTTTTCCAAGTTCGTGTTGTGCACGGTGATGACTTTCAAGTTTTGTCTGTTAGTATCATTGAAGCCTAATACAATCCATGTACACTGATGAGGAAGTTTAATAGATTAACAGTGTTTATCCTCAGTGCTTCAATCAACAAATCTTTCTGGAAGAACTGAGAGACATCTTTATGAAGACTTGAACTCTTCTCCATGTAAGATCCATGCAGTCCCTCAATTCCTTGGGAAAGTGTTTCTCGTGGGAGTACACTGATCCATAATAAATGCACTCGCCAGAGAACTCCTTTAACACTTAATAGACTGATTTCTGAAACTTTTCTGCAAAGTACCCGAATTGCAAAGGTTTATAATGCCGACCTCTGGAGGTAGGACTGGATGGAAAGGGGTGTGTGGTTCTGTGTCTGTCTCGGGTGACAGCTTCAAGAGTGCTGCTCTTGACACAAAGTGTCTCTAATTTTTCCTAAGCTTCTATCCTTCACCATATTATACTCATGTTTAAGTAAGCTAATACTACTGGCATTTTCCCATGAAGTAGTCTCAGAGTAAAACTGACCCCAAGAGAAGGTGGCATGTTTACTCTGTAGCTCTGTCTTTAAATCTATGACTGTATACTTCTAAACGTGGTCCATTATGTTATTATTTGTGTTTTAATGAATATTCTGGGAGAGAAGAGAAAGCGAATTCAATAAAATGAAATATATTTTTAAAATCTTACAAATCAGTTGTTCTAATATAGTACTATTCACTCACATATGACATTGAATTTATCAAATGCTTCTGTAAGGCACAAACAAAAAATTCAGTTTCCTTTTTCATTATTATACTTGGATTAAATGGTCAAATATATTTTTATGATGATTTTAATTTAGAAAGTATTGCCACTTTATTTTAAGGGAGCTATCTGCAAGTAATTTTTTATAACTGAACTTCAAATAAGTAGTTTGAGTGAGGAATTTGATACTTGACAAGAACATGTTTGCAACTGATTAACAGGGGAAAAATCCAAGATTTACGTCATTGTTTTAGGATGTCAGAATGTCTGACAGTGTTATATAGTCAAAATGTTGCTTCAGTTTAAATTAAAGAATCAAAATCATAAGAAATTATGCCATCTTTGGTGGAGGAGGTATTTCTGAAAGGTGTATAACATACTATTGCTAAGTTAGGAAGAGAAAGATAATATGGCAAAATATAAATTTAAATTTTCATTAAGAAAAATATTTAAGATGATAATGAAGTCTGTCCTCTCTCATCTGTGATGCAATAAAAGTATACTGACTTAATTTCACTGAAAAGACTAAAAGATGAATGAATTAAAGTGAAAAGTGCAATTACAGAACTCCTATTTCCCCACCAATGGGGGTAATTAGTCACAGATCACTCTTTCGTTATTCTCAGTCTCACTCAGTCTTTCTTTGAAGGTATTGCTTTTCACAGCCATGAAGCTCTTCTGGGCTTCCCTCTCTCACAGGGAGATTATTGTCCTGTCTTCAGCACCTTCCTATTCTTACCTGTCCTGAAAAAAGGCTTCTGGTGTCATCTTCATTGACCAACATTTTTTTTTAAGTCACTTCACCCTCAGCTTCAAAGCCTACAGTTTGTTGTTCCTAATTGCCTATCAAATCCAAATTATACTGGCAGCGTTGAAAGCTTCCCCCTCTGACTTGTACCTGTTTCTACAGGCTACTTACCATGACCTCCCTACTAACTATCTGAGAAACAGGTGTGCCACTTTTATTGTTCTTTGTATACACAGTCCTCTGCTCTTGGTTATTCTTTAATGATATTTTGAAGACAGTGGCTATTGTACTATACTAGGTTCCAGGGTGTAAATATGAATCAACAAAGTCTTATTTTTTAAGGTTTGCAGAAACCAATATATGAAGACATAAGTGTCTGCAATACTTGTGATAAGTGCAGTAATATAATTATAAATAAGTTATAGGATGGTAAAAAGAGAAATAAATATGAAGACAAATTTGTAACATTATTTTGTTCACATAACAAGCAGTGATAGTGGCTTATAAGCTTATAAGTTTCATGAAAGCAAGAACTTTCTTTTGATTATGTAGGTACTTCAACATCATAGGTTGAATAAATTCACATGGAACATATCATCAGATCCTTCTAAAGTGGGGAGTTATTCCTGAAATTTCATTCTACTTAAGAGAGTTGATGGTAATAGCTGATTTGCTTTTTTAATTGTAAAGCCACCATCTTGTGGTTGAAATCACCCTGGAAGAGAAATAAGAAAACCTAGGGCTGTAGTACTGACTTGTTTCTAATAAGCCAAGTGACTTAAAACAAGGCATTTCACTTCACTGAGTGTCATCCATTTTCTCTCTACAATGAATAGGTTGAGCTATATGTCTCGAATTTCTTATTCTGCTCTTACAATCTTTAATTCTCTGTGTCAGCATTCCTTCATTCTTTCAACAGATGCATACCAAAATAACTTTCAGGGTGTATGCCACTAAAACTTAAGATTTGTTTATGTCACAGGTATTCAAATTTCATCATTTCTTATCTGGGGCTGGATGTCTTCACAGCTAGCATCAGAAAAGGGATTAACCATCTAAGGTTAGTGCTCTGTGATTTACTTTCCCACTTCTTTAACCCTGGAGACATTGGCCTGGAGAGAGAAACTTTAGCTCTTTGAGCATTCTCCTGGTCACACAGACAAGCAGGAATCCACATCATGTGTGGCATGTTTGTTGATAGTGAGACTCTGGATGACTGATTGAAGACTGGGACTGAGCTAACCTGACAGTTTGAGAGCTTAAAAGCATCGATTAGTTCATGTGTAAGAATCTGACCTTCTAACTTCCTCCATATTGTGGTTTTGGTTTCTGTAATTGAATTATTTAAAAAAAAAAAGAAAGAAATCCTATTCTTTCACACTGTGTAGTGATTATTCTACCAAACTAATAAGGGACATGAATTAATAGACATCTGTGAGTATAATTTTAAGAGTCTTACATATCAAGGACTAAACTGACAAGGATACAGTCTAGGGACTGCATTTCATGTGTGTCCTCAGTACACATTCCCATGTTAATCAGCACTGAAAGAATCAATTTCCAGTGAGAGATGAGCACAAATGCATTTTGTGCTGTACTTACCAGGCTACCCATTGACAGATATTCATATTGCAGTTTTTAATTAGGTGACAAAGCGCTTCACATATACAGTAGTTGGTGCTAATGAAAAGTTACATGAGAAACCAAAGGAAATTAAATAGATGTGAACATTATCATTTTTCACTTTTTCTTTTGTTTGTGGTAACAAGAACGTGTGAATTGAAAATCTAAAGAAAAATAATAGTTGACTTAGTTTTAAACATGAAATATACTAAATAAGAGGTCACACTGGTAAATACAAAAAGATACTTTAATATTTTATTTTGACACTTTGTAACAATAATGGAAATACACCATATTTATCTATATCTATTCTAACTCTCTAGCATTGTGATGAATAGGCCATAAAATACCTACTAATTAAAGCTGGTTTGACTTATTTTATTTTATATAACTCTAAATTCATAGTACATAGAGAAAAAGGTGACAATGCTTACCATTTTAAATGTGTTATTACAGATATGAATATGAAAAGAAGAGATAATCACCAATTCAGTATTATGTTCTTTATTGTTACTTCACAACTTGAAGATTTTTGGACTTCATGTACTTGGCAAAGTTAAGCAGATTTGCTGCAATAAGTCAACTGTTCTCAAAATCTCATGTATCTGAATAATTCTCTCATTAACTTAACTACTCCTTATTTTCTATTCCTTGTTTTTATTCTTAAATATATTTGAGAATATATGATATATGACATTTTAGTATATACAATATTTAGTTAAAAAAATGTTTGCAACTTTAAAGTCTTAGTGAAAAATAACCATATAAATAATATGACTCACATGGGATTCTCTCATAGGAAAACATTTACTCATGTATCATTTAAGTAATTTTACAGAAAACCACATTTTGATAATGTATATGAAAATTCCAAAACTTATTTAAACAACAATGATAAAAATGTGTAAACTCTATGTTATCTTTTCTAAGTTATTCTTTTATGAAGAACTTCCTAAGAACTTATCCCTATGATATTATTCAAATTTAACATTGTCAGTACTTGCAAATTATATACCTGTATCTATATCTATATCTATATCTATATATCTATATCTATATCTATATCTATAAATCTTCTATCTTCTAAGAATGGTATAATTTCTTAAAGAATAATCCCATATTTTAATTTTGAATTTTTACTTATACCCCTAATCAAACAGCACGGTATTCTATGTTTAACAGACATTCAATCAATACTTAGAATCTTCATGTTGACCAAATCACATTGGAGTTGGCATATCTTTGATATTCATTTTTTAAGAAAAGTGTCACAGATATCCAAACATATTAATAAATACAATTCTTTATGTTAAAAAGTTCAAACAATATCAAGAAACTCAGTTCATTATTTAAAAAAACCTTTTTCCTTTTTCTATAGATAGAGGAAGGGTAGAGCTGAAGGTCACTGAAGGATTCTTTCTATGTAAGCTGTCTAAAATCTTTGTTAATTTGTCTGGTTTTTATTATTACTGTACCATAAATATTATAGCTACATTTTACACAAACATTTGTGAGAAAAGAATTGATTTATCATCAATGATTTATCAATTTTATAAAAGTGTTTTAGATCTTTTGAATAACCACCCTTTAGAGGACACAATGCTTTGTCTTTCTACAATTCTGTTTTGTGTGTTGATATATGCTTGTAATACTTATGCTTGTATCTATTTATCTGACTTTCTAATTTACATATCAAATGGTAGATGGTCAAGTAACTTATTGGAATCGTAAATAGAATGTGTAGTTTAATGTAAACACAAATAGTAAAGAGCTGCTTAATAAATCATCAGAATATAATATGACACATTATAGTAGTCAGTTTTAAAACACATTTTTGAAATATATGATAGTAAATAATGAGAAATCTCCCCATAGGATTTGAGAAAAAATGTATTTTGTTCTTTGCATGCCCTAGAACATCTAACCTTACCTTACACATAACAGATGCACAATGAACATGTGTTGGGTGCATTTCTGACACTGTCGACACAGGGTGGGATGTAATACGATTTATGGCATAAAAAGAAACCAATAGTCTTGACGAGAGGGAGAGAGAATGACAAAAAGTCTGTTCTACAGTGATTTCTCATTAATGGTGATGCTACTTTCTCAACTGACTGCTTGGCAGGGGATTATCTGATCTGCTTTCTGCAGCCAGCCTATTGATTCTGTGTGTGGATGTAATCTGATGCATAAAGAGGCAAGAAAATGGGAGGCAACATTTTCCTAGAAAACTGCCAAGAAGCAGATAGTTCACATTTGATGCATCCGGGCTAAGTGGCCCCACATGAAGTTGAATTATTAGTAAAAGCAATCCTAACACTGACGATTCCCTTTTTCAGTAGGTCTAATGTTAGTGAAAGATTTGTTAGATTTAAAGAAAAGCAAAGATATGCTAGAGAGAGATTAACTCTATATGGATACAAGGTAAAAATTATTTTCCCTTTCTTATATACACAATGTTGTATACATATGTATCCTTTTCTTATATACACAATGTTGTATACATATACATATCAAAGTCTAATTATAAGTCTTAGAATATAGTGGCTCTAGGTGTTATTTATCTAGATATCCAGTGTCTAACCATTTTACTGCTAGTTGGTGCTCACACTGCATGCAAGTTAATATGATTAGCTTGGAGAAGAAACCAACAATAAAAGAACATCTTCAAAGCAAAACTTTTAAACTAATCAAGCAACCAACCAAACAAAAAATCAGAGAAGCAAGCAAAAAATGCAAACAATTTAAAAAATAAACAAAAATTGGTTGAGGAAGAGAATAAAACTATTGTATAAAAGAGGATTTTGTGTCGAATTCCAGTTTTAAAATGTCCAGCATTTTGCCAAACACAAATTAGACACTCACAAATTGCTAGTTTCTTTCCTTCCACCCCAGGAGAGAATGTTAAATGTTACCTGCCATAGAGGGTCTTTCTGCTCAGGGAAGAGCTCAAAGTACTTGTGGGCCAGTTGCACTGGAGGCAGAGTTTGCAATTTCAGGTTGGTCCAGCTTTGCACAAAGTTGGCCAAGTTCACAAAGGTATATAACCCTAGGCGGTCATTTCCATAGTTTGACAAATGGGTCATGAAAATGCTGATCTGAAAGATAAATAAAAATGATGACAAAAATATATGCTTAAGCTCAAAAGTACCAGTACAAGCGCCACTCAGCCCCTCGCCTCACCTTGGAATTTCACAAGAAGTGCAATGATCTTTTTAAGTGGAAAGCTACACATTTAATTTTAATCTCAAAATAACACTTAAACTCACTTTTAAAATTAAAATTAAAATTGAGAGTGTCATTTCCTCACTGTTCTTCAGAAGGACAGTGTTACTTTGCATATCAGTTTTGCTTACTGTGGAACCAATACCATCAAATTCCAATCTATTAACTTTCAGACTAGTGAAGAACCAATATTAAGCCAGTTCTAAAATTAAACAAATTTTCCAGAGCTTTTCTATGTGTACAGATTGAAATAGAATCAGATTCACGAAAATGTGCTTCTTTGTGGTCTAATTAAAAGAATTTTATTGCAGTAGAGACTGTAAATGTTTGTGCAGAAACTGATTGCATTTAGGCAGAAACTCTTTTCCACTCATTAATCCTTTTACAACTTTTCATACCTCAATATTGACTCTAAAAATATCATGGCATTTCAGTGTAGTTCTTTTGTGTATCATAGACAAAGAAAAAGTGAAATTAGATGAATTGGTATTGAAAGAGCAACCAAAAATTCAAATGTTTATAATCATAAACTAATATTCATCAGACATAGTAACAGGGATTTAAAAACATACAAAATAAAAGAAAAATGGCAAAATTCTGATTCAAATTGCAGAGATTGTTTATGCAAGTCATAAAAAGAGAGTTCATCACTTTGTGGCAAACATAATTTTGTGCTTGATCCTCAATGTCATAATATAAGGCTAATATGATGTCATAAATAATAGTATTAGAACAAATATAACATCTCAAGTTGAACAGAAAAATAATATAGAAAAAAATTCAAGTGTCTCATGGCTAATATTTTGTATGAAAACTCATTGACACTTTTTTAAGGGTTTATGTTTCTTGGTGTGGTTAGATAGCCATGCAGTAAAGACTATATGCAGGCCTTCTGTTCTCGTAATCTGTCACAGGATAACTGTAAATGCCTAAAGAGGAGGCCTTTTATCCTGAAAAATAATAGAAGCATTATCTTGCACCAGAATTTTAAAAAATACATTCTGGCAAGGAACTTGCCAGTATAGGTTAAAACCCCCTAAACTTTAGTTGATAAAATGGTCTTATTTAAGATTCATATGGAATCATCTAAACAAACATAGACATATGTCACTCACCAGTGTTACATATATGTCACTCACCAATGTTACAATCGGATAGGTAGCAGTTTATGTCTGAATACCCTTTTTATTGTGGAACAGGTATTCTCTATTATTTGTCATACTAGAATACTGAACAAAAATTATCTGAAGAAAACCTATTAAAATCATCAAAGTCACACCTCATCATAGTTGAAGGTAGAGAAGAGAATGTGGCTTCAATGTCCCTAACTTACATAAAATAATACCTAAAATTCATATAGTACTTGTTTACTATGTACTAAGCAGGATTTGAAGCCCTTTACATATATGAAATAATTAAATCTTCTCAATGCTGTTACAAGGGAGCTACTGTTATCGTCCCCTTTTACAGATGAAAAAAAAAAAAATGAAGCAGAAAGCAATTAAGTAACTTGTTCAAGTTCTACCTCTATTCAGTGGCAGAGTAGGAATTTAAACCCATGCACCCAGATTCCCAATTCTGAAATATAACAGAAACCTTCACCAAAACATTTTTATATATTGAGTTTGACATCCATCATTTTTTTTTTCTTTTTCGCTTTTCAAAAACAACAAAAAAGCAAGACAAAGAATTCATTTTTGGAGAAGGCAGTAGAAAACTATATAAGTATTATTTTGGCAACTTAAAGTTTTTATTTTTCTTTTTAAATTGGAATGAAGAAAGAAAAAAGCATTTTGCAAACCTTTAATGAAAGTTTTTAAGAACAATGAATTATAGCATCTGAGAAGAATATTACTAATAAACTGCAAATTTATCTTTGAAGACAGTATCGCTCCTGTCACACTTCTGGTCCATTTTTTATCCTTGGAATATATTCAAATCTTTTATTGGAAACATCAAAAAAGAGAGTAGATATTTTAAAAATATTATTTATTTACTTTATTTAGGTAGAAATTTAAGTTAAATCCCTTAAATTTAAGTTGGATCACTTTATCGCTTTAAATTTAATTAAAACCTCTAAATATTAATTGACAATGATTTTAATTGAGATTCATACGGAATCTCAAGTAAAATTTAAATCATTTAAAATTGTAAATACTTTCCTATGACTCTCAAGGAAAATTATTATATCAACTAATAGTTAGTGGTTTAACTTAAATTTCTACCTAGATGAACTATATAAATATAACACTGTCCACTGTTAAATTGGCTAATCTCTCACTCTTAAATTCTTTTATCTCAAATAGAAAGTTCCCTCTTGGCAGGACTTGCAGAGTTTCTGTAACGTAACATAGTATCTGTACTTGATGACTACATAACTGTAATTGTTGTCATAAGAGCTTCTTTATAATCACCAGAAAATAATATGCATATGATCCCAGTAAGTATGCATTTATCTCATGTCACCACTGTAATTAAGAAATAAGACAGTGTAAGTAGCATGCCTCCGGATGATTATAGTTTCCCAGGACTGAAAATATTATAAAAAACCAGGCTGCACATTAAATGCCCTGAGAAAGATAACAATGTCCCAGATATCTACCACCTGCCCTCTAGCCTTGTTATTTTAAGAAGGAATTGTAAGGTACCTGTGAGGGTCTAAAGTCTGACAAAATTACAAATAAGAATACTACTTTGAGAATATTGTAAAGAGTAGTTTTATATCATAAGCAGATATATATTATCATTTTATTAGGGTGTTAACATGGACTTTTAAAATATTTTTGCAACAGACTAGGTCTAAGTCATTTTTCCAGAGCTTTCTTAAGAGCATAAGCCTTGTTTGATGAAAAAAAGTGTAAAAATGAATGCAGGGCAAATGGAAAAATCTGTCTTTGGAAGAAAGCAGAGCCTGGAGATATGCGGTTCTAAGCTGAGGCACACTGCTGCATTTAAATTTTCCTTTACTGAGGATAAAAACAAGCACCTGTCCATGTTGGTTGCAATCACTGTTGTATGGGGCAGCATGTGTACATGCCTTACTGGTTAGAAACAAATTAGTGCTGGTATATGGTCAATTGGTTGCACTTTAAGAAAAACAATTCTGCAAGCACAGCTTAACTGTGCATATCTGGCTTGCTAAAATCACCTATTTTGCAGACAGAGCATTTTAGTTTTAGTAATTCTGGACAAATGGCTTCTTAAACAAACCAAAAAAAAAAAAAAAACTACTTCAGAGAGTGTAGGTGTATAAGACGAATTAAAAATGGATGTTGTTGAGGCATAAATAAGAGAATTCAAATGATATGTGGTATGAATAGCAAATAATTTTTCACAGACTTATGTTGCTACTGTTTTTTACTGTTTATCTTGTTCTTTTATATATTTATTTTGAGTATTATTTTCTTATTGCATACTAAAAATAATCTTTCTCAATACTGTACTCCCCAGAGTATCATCCAGGGGAAAGTATGACTGTGCTACATGGATAAAAATGGTTTATATATACAACTCACTGAACTTTGAAAAATTGCAGCTCAGAGATATGCAATGATTCAAACAAACAGAGCTTTATCTTTCTTGTGAAAAGGACAGGAAAGGACATTGTTCAATGGATGAATTGAAGAATAAGATGTTCATTAATCACTAATTTCAGTAGGCCAACTGCAGCAGACCTTCCAAAGGGATACCAAGGTCTGGGTGCCATTGCTTTTGTCATTAAGCACTCTGGGCTGCCTTTATGTTGTTGTTGGCACATCTACCTATGTTTCCCCCTCAACTCTCAAGGCTCTCAACTTCATTTTAACCAAACATAAAATAAGTCTAAATTTTCTTATCTGTTGTAAAAATATACAAGCAAGCTTGTGGGCATGTTCATAGTCTATTCATTGGAAACATAAACAGTTTTTCATTAACCTGATTATTGCATACGATATACATACTCAAAATTTGGGAAAACATTATTTATGGAATAAATCTTTTTAATGATGTATCTAAAGTTCAAGGAAAAAGGAAGCTTTAAGTATAGTTATGTATAAATCTTGATAATAGGGAATTGAGTAAATATGATTGAACTTTATGGATAATCCTTAATGGTGGGTAAAAACACTGTCATAGTGACAAATGAAATGGTGGTAAATAAATTTAGGCAACTGGTTATCCCCCTTAGTATTTAATTGCAAATTATACAATTAATTTTTAATAATATTTTGTTTTTATCATTCTTATGAAGCTGCTAATATACAAAATATAAAAGAAGAAAACAAGGAAGAATAAAATAAAAATAAAAGACCTTATATTATCCACAAAATGAAGCATTAACACTCTCCAGGCTGAGTTAGAATATTTTACTGCCAAGATCAGAATAATTTCTTTGCTTTTCCTACTTGTATGGCAAAGAGAATGTTATTGTAAAGTGTATGGTCATGAATATCAATGGCCAGAATATATTATACAGTATTTTAAAATTGGAATTAAAAATTACATTTTAAATTGGAATTAAAAATAACGTTTTTAGTTAAAGTACACATTGAATATTTGGGTATTTAGTCCTGTGCCTTATGGTGCCTTTAAAAGTCAAATCATTTACAGAATAGTCGGATACTTGGTTCCTAGGAAAAAATGCACAGTCACAAACAGAATGAAACAATGGCTTTGCAGAGCAAGAAGAGAGACACCCTGTTTTAAGGCAGCTTGCTTTGTGCTCAGTATTTTTCAAGACAGGCATTAAATATTAGCAGTCAGTTTCCATTTTTGCCTCTGTGGCTCTCTGACAGCATGCCCCTTTTCAGAATAGTTCATTGTGTTTAAAAATATGTCCATTAGCTTGTTAAATTATTGATTTTGCTTTTAGTTCTAGTTCTCATAAAACACAGAGATAGTTGGAATATAGGGAAATGCAACCCTGATGGCTCATCTGATGGGCTTTGGCATTGTACTCATATTTTTCTTATAAAAGGTAATTTTGTGATTTTATTTTATTCTAAAAATAGGCTAGAACCGCACAAGGGATATTAAGAGTCAGACTAGGCTTAATGTTACTAATATGAGTGCCAATAACACTTATTGATTTAAACACACATAAAGGTTGGTAATAATTGTAGGCAACCCAGTCTTGGGCAACTGTTCAGGCCTAGGCAACTTATAACTTGGTAAATGCTGACATCTATGTTCTCAGATATCAAAAGTAAGGAAAGTTTGTCCAAATCTAATATAACTATGTTATTCTTTCATTCAATCTAAAACCATTCTCAACTTGGAGTCTACCATTTAGATACATCATTTTGTTTTTAATAAACGAAATATTCCAATGAATGTTTAATGACTGATCTTTTCTTAACATATTATATGGTTGAATGTTAATGTTAATTTACTTATATAACTTTACAAAGTGGTTTTATGTGCACTTCTGTTGTGTTACTAGGAACTAATCAACTATCTTATTTATGAGGCAAGGAAGTGAGGATCAAGGTTTCACGTGACCTATCTGAGGTTATGCAGGGAATTCTAGCAAATTCAGCATTCAAAATTCATCAGATTTCCATCTATATTCTCCTTCATCTCCTATTATTTTATGTACATGGTAAATTGTATTTATAATAATCCTATTTGTAACTCATGACATTTCTTCATAAGCTTTTCCTAGAATGAATTAAATCTTAAATTTCACTAACATATTTTTACTTTTTATGAAAATGAAAATAAAAATTTAATATTTCAATATGTTTATCTATGCACACACATACATTTCAGCTGATTACTAACTCTAGACACTTCAAGATAATAAGTACTGAGGAGAGAAATTATTGTTTCATTTGGAAAGTTTTAATTCTCTTGCAGCACTAAAAACAGATGCCAAGGTTTTCCACAATGGAACACATAATACATTTCCACTAAGAAATGTGTTCTATAAATAAAACGTCACTCTGATATTCCAGTTTCAAAGAAACACATTTTATTACTTCAGGTAGTCATTTCAAGATTTATTCCTCTAAGAACTACACTTGGAAGGAGAAACAGACCAGGTGCAGTGGCTTGGCCTGTAATCCCAGCACTTTGGGAAGCAGAGGCAGGTGGATCACCTGAGATCAAGAGTTTGACCAGTCTGGCCAACACGGTGAAACCCCACATCTACTGCAAATACAAAACGTAGCCGGGCATGGTGGCAGGTGCCTGTAATCCAAGCTACTTAGGAAGCTGAGGCAGAAGAATCGCTTGAACCTGGGAGGTGGAGGTTGCAGTGAGCCAAGATTGTGCCACTGCACTCCAGCCTGGGCCACAGAGTGAGACTCTTGTCTTAATAAAGAAAGAAGAAAGAAAGAGAAAGAAAGAGAAAGAAAGAAAGAAAGAAAGAAAGAAAGAAAGAAAGAAAGAAAAAAAGAAAGAAAGAAAAGAAAAGAAAGAGAGAGAGAGAAAGAAAGAAAGAAAGAAAGAAAGAAAGAAAGAAAGAAAGAAAGAGAGAGGGAGAGAGAAAAGGAAAAATTTATATAAAGAAGGAAAAAAATGAAAGAAAGGAAGAAGAGAAAACAAAGAAAAAGCAAAGAAAGAGAAAAATAGGAAAGGAAAAAGGATGGAAGAAAAAGAAGCAAAGAAAAGTTCCAGAATCAAACACATCTCACCAACTATAGGTCATATGAGCAGTAAAAAGGTTAGGCTACTAAGAATTGTTTAGTTCATGTCTTTAAATCTCCACTTACAATAAACTTCTGTTATTGATCTTTCCACTCAGGCTGCTTCCCTAAGCACAGGAGCTCTTTTGCTCCATGTGACTTTCAATGTGGTTTCATATAAGATGTGCCTCACCACAAGCATTTATAATTAATCACTATTCCTAGTTGATGTTTTAACAGCCAATACCCTTGGAACAATACAAACAAGAAATTTGGAATTAGAATGCCTAAGCTTGAGAACTGACTTTTCGTTTTTTATCAATTAACTTCTCTGAATCTCTATGGCTAAATGAAAACAGTAACTTAGTTTACAGGTTTGTTGTGATGCCTAAATGAGTTGAGGTATACCAAAACATTTTATAAAATGAAAAACATTGCGTGAAAGTTACCACTATGGATATTCAGTAAAAATAATTATAGAATAATTAATATATCAAATATAATTTAACTTATTTTATTCATATCTCATAGATATTATCTTTTGTAAGCAAATCTGTGTTTCTTTGTTACTCTGCTATCATCTATATATGCCAAGGCTTATGATAATATAATTTCTAGTTAAACCAGGAAATTCTGGATACATGTATACCAGAGTAAAAATGACTAACTTTGATAACTAATATATTAAACTCTGTTGTGGTCTTTGTTATTTTTTAAGTTTCATTTTTAGTTGATAAATAATCATTATATGTATTTATGAAGTACAATGTGAAGTTTTGATACACCACTGTGGAATGATCAAATCAGGCTAATTAGCATATTCATCATCTCAAATAGTTACCTTTTTTTTTGTGATGAGAACATTTAAAATCCTCTTTTAGTTGTTTTGAAATATACAATACATTATTATTCACTATAGTCCCCAGGCTGTGCAATAGGACACTAAAACTTAATCCTAATAAATGCAACTTTTATCCACCAGAATCAACCGATAGCTGCAGTTAAAAATCAATATAGGAAGAGATTGTTAAATGGAATCTTTTGTTTCATTTTAAAATTTCAATGAGTAGATCTGAGGAGCAGACACCACTCAAGGGTAGTATGATGAGGTGATGTCTTGCTTTGCCTGTCTTCTATACACCTAAATCAAAGAGCAGCCCCATCCCACTTCCCCACTCCCTTGCCCTTCAGGCCACTCACCACCTGACATATTATGTATTTCTTTGGCTATTTATTGGCTATTCCCTCACTCCCATGTTAAATTTTAATATTCTTGAATACAGGGACTCTGGTGCTGTTGTTCGCCGCTATATCCTTAATGCTTAGTAAAATACCTGACACATGATAGGTGTGCAAAAAATATTTATTGAATGAACAAATAAATCGTTGGTAACATATACTTCCTTGCCATTAGAAAATATGGAGTAACTTAATTGCTTTCCAATTATTCCCCAAGGTCTAAAGATGTGAGGGGAAAAACAAAACACTCTATCCTAAAACCCTGAAAACAGCTGGCATTTAACAGGATACAATGAATTGTTAAATTACATTTTTTATTTGTGTTTTCCATTTCCATTATCAGACTAAAAGCACATGAAGTTCCATTCTGCATCTGATTATTTACCAGTGTCCCAGTTTTTCAGTCATAGTATTTGGTTAGTGCATTATTAACAAATCAGACCTGTTTTGATTCAAGACCGACTACAGTGTAAACACTGATCTTCCTGAATAGAGAAGTTGAGCAGTCATTTTGTCAAAGCACAGTAAATAGGGCAGCTGTTCTAACAGAGAACAGAAGGCTCCTGCTATATTTCAGCGAGCAGGCACTTTAAATTCTCCATTTTTCTTGTACATTAATAAAGGTTTAGTCATTAAAAGGCAACACATGCTCACAACCGTATAGTTGTTGCATATATTTGTGTTTGCTTTCCTTTAGTAGAACTGGGATTTTAGATGTTATAGCAATTATATTTTAGAATACTCTGATTTTCACCAAAGATCTCCCAGTTTTACGTGATGGGAGACAACCAAAGCTGCTCTCCATCTGAGTTATTTCCCATCACTGTTTTTAAAAGATTAAATCTTCCTTTCAGCCATGTTGCAATGATGCCACATAAAAGTCACTGAAGTGCAAATTCATAACCCCAGGAATAATCATGGGCAGTTCAGCCATGGGGTGGAGAAAACATGTCCATTAGTAATCAGTGCAAGCTTCACTGACAGCCACAAATAGAGTTCAACAGTTTTCAGTGAAGAAAATAATGTCATATTTACTTATTCAAGCAATCAACCAATTGATACACATTATTAAACGCTTACTAAGTGCCTGACAGTCTATCACAAACTAGAGATATAATACTAAATGAATTATCCTGAGTTACTGCCTAAAGATGCTTAGGGTCAAATGGGAATAAAAAACAAACAAACAGCAGATTACGATACAATGGGAAATGGAAATTCTATTGTTCTATAATGCCACACAGCTGCTTTGGACAGGGTCTTCTTGCTGAAGTCTTCTTGACACAGAAACAGGGGAACTGAAATCTGAAGTTTAAGTAGAGAATTTTCACGTGAGTGAATAGGTGGGAGTAGGAGCGAGGCTGAGATTACGTTTTAGACAGAGAGAAATGCATAGTGAAAAGCAATTGGTAACAGAGTGCCTTCTAGAAAGTAAAAGTTATACAATGTGGTTCATACAAGAGAAGGAAAGAGACCAGCTCAAATAAATCTTTTAAATTGTTGAGGTTTTAGACTTTATTCCAAAGAGCAATAAGGAACCACCGAAGGATTTTGACTAGGGAGGGATCATAGTCAGATATGCATTTTACAAATACTTAGATCTTGACTGTCTTATGAAGAAGAGTAAAGACTGGAAGTTGGGAGTCATTTAGAAGGTTGGTAGGTGTATGATTGAAAGGTGATTGCCACTTGAACAGTGACAATGAGAAAGGAGGTAAACAGATTCAAAATATGTTAAGATATTGAATCTCTAAGGATCTGTGTTTGATTTGATGTTAGGGATAAAAAAAAGGAAGGATCAAAGATATGCTCAGGTGTCTTAGTTGACTGGATAGATACTGGAGCAATTTCACTTAAAAAGAACAAATAGAGGGGTGAATGAGACAAAAGATTGAGAGAAACAGAAACCTTAAAATAGTGACTATCAGGAACCACACAGAGACCTAACAAGGGAGTATAGAAGCATGCTGCGGCTGCTCTGAGGGTCCAGGTGAGCCCCTATAAATTTATACAGACTCTAATCTTCATGCTATTCTCCAGCAGTACACCAATTAGAAGCCAGCTAAAGAGCTGGAGGGAGCAGACAGCTGAATTCATTTAGCCTTGAGTATTTGCCAAATAAATGGAATGGAAGAGCAGTGGCATAAAAGACATCTGTGTAATGATTGGAAAACAGCGATTGAAATGATCTCCCAATGTCCTTTCTCTAAGTTAGTAGCAGTTTCAATCTTCTAAAATATATTTTTACAGTATTTTAAACAACTTACTTTTTGGCTACATGTAGAGCATACTTATAAATATGTTTACGTATTGAAGAGTACATTTTAAAGTTTCTACTAAAGTGTATTGGGAAGCATTGACAATTACTTGGACATTTAAAAAAAATTCTACAGCACTCAAATACTTTCTACACCTTCAAATGTCAAGGGAATATTCTGGTAAGTGACAACAATGAAGAAAGTGTTATGCAGTGTGTTGTTTTAAAATAAGAACAAAAGGATCACAATTTTATCACACATGTTTACTCTCTTCCCTCTCTTACTAATTATTTAGAAGAATTTTTTTTTTTTTTTTTTTTTTTTTAGTTTTCCTCTGGATCAAACTTAGCTTTTCATGACAGAACACATGAATTCTTTTGGGTGAAGGTGACCTTAGAGAAAGTATCTTCATTTGAGTTATTTTGCACATAATTGCAAACAAAAGGACTCCTCTCAAAGCAAGAGAAAACAAAGAATAAGAGGCTTTATGACATTTGGGCCTCAATGGGGTGAAAGAAGTTGAATATCATTGTGCTATAGGATATGAGAAGAATACATCACTGCTATGATTCCTGAAGAACCACACAGGCCACCCTGAGAAGTGCAGCATTCTAATGTTGGCCACACCGGACACATCCTTAGTGAGCTGGTGTTAACTAATCCATCAGTTATTTACAAATGGGCTCAACATAGCCAAGGAAGAAATTGGTGAGCTTGAAGAGAGATAAAGAGAAACTCCCCAAACTAAAGTACAACAGGAAAAAAATAATGAAGAAGACCACAGAAATAAACATACAAGAACTGAAGGGCAATATCAAAGGGTAATATATCTATAATGCCAGAACAGGAAAAAATAAAGAATGGAGCAGAAGAAAATTTAAAGTAATAATAGCTTAAAATTTTCTAAAATTAATGACATATAGCGTATTACAAATCTAGAAAGCTCAGGGAACACCAAACAGGAAAAGTACCAAACAAACAAACAAACAAAATACAAAAACAAGCAAACAAACAAAATACACATAGAAAGCCAGAGGAAAAAGAAACATTACTTATTGACACACAAGGAGAAGAATTACAGTGAATTTATCATCTGAAACCATTCAAGCAAGAAGAGAGTGAAATAAAATATTTAAAATGTTAAAGGTTCAAAACTACCAATCTAGAGTTCTATATCTAACAAAGTTATTATTTAAAAATGAATGAGAAATAAACATTCACAGAAAAACAAAAAAACAGGAATTTCTTTGTCAGCAGACCTACCCTGAAAAGAGAAAATTCAGATTAAGTTGTTTAGGCAGAGAAAAATTATATAGTCCAGGAACTTAAATCAACATAAAGAAAGAAAATGTGTTTAAAGAATAAATACATTTTTTATTCTTAATCTAAAAGATAACTGTATACGGCAATAAAAGGAATGCATTGCGTGAGTATAGCATACAAGTAAGTAAAATGTTCAACAGAAATGTTACAAGAAATGCCAAAGAAACATTGGAGATACTAAGTTATAAGGCACCTGTACTACATGTGAAACAGTATACTGTTATTTGAAAGTTGTCTTAGGTTAGTTTAAAATGTATATTGTCAACTCTGTGCAGTCACCAAAAAATTTAAAATATTACATAATTGATGTGCTAAAAGAAGAGATAAAATGGAATCATATAAAATGTTCAATTAAAACCAGAAATGTCAAAAGAGAAAGAGCAAAGACCAAATGCAAAAAGTCGAAAACAGTTACAAATGGAATAAATAATTCAACCATATCAAGAATCACTTAAATCATAAACTGTCTAAATACATAGATTAAAAAAGCAAAAACAAGACTCAGATATTTGTTGTCTAAAACAGTGGTCCCCAACCTTTTTGGCACCAAGGACCAGGAAGACAATTTTGACAATTTTTCCATGGACAGCTGGAGTAGGGGGAAGTGAGGAATGGTTTCGAATGAAACTGTTTCACCTTAGATAATATCAGGCATTAGATTCTCATAAGGAGCCCGCAACCTAGATCCCTTGCATGTGCAGTTCACAATAGGGTTCATGCTTCTCTGAGACTCTAATGCCACTGCTGATCTGACAGGAGGCATGTATCAGGTTATAATGCTAGCTTGCTCTCCACTCACCTCCAGGGGTGGGGACTCTGATCTACAAAACACTCCCTACAAAATAGTCATATGAATTAAAACTCAAATGATAGAGAAAGTCATGCCATGCTAACACTGATCAAAAGAATGCTACCGTGCTTACATTAATTTTAGGAAAGTCCACTTATAATGAAAAAGATTATTAGATAATGAGTACATATGCTACCCAGAGGTGACATTGGGCTTTGCACACTCACACATATGCTCACACACATGTAAGTACACTCACTTATTGAATGTAAACACATTCACTTGCATACTTATTCACACATGCATGTGTATACACATACTAACTCCAAGCTGCTGGAGAGGCAAGAAGAGGCAGTCAGCACTGGGAGGAGAAGAAAAAACTTTATTTGGGTTTAAATAGCAAATTTTAATTTGAAATATCTATAATCTTACAACTGAAAACTGCTAAGAATTATCAATTCTGGCTAAGGTATCTTATAAAATTCCCTTACTTTAGAGGAAGTAGGGTTCAATGTAGCACCCGTGAGAGTTCTCAACAAACTTATATAACCATACATGTTCCAATAATAGTTCTTTAAGTTTCCACAGTGATGTGGCACCTTTAAAAATATTTTGTCTAAACACCTCAACAGAGGTAATGCTTATATCTACATTAAAACTTGTTTGAACAAAGGTTACACCAATATTTACTTATAATGCTGACTTGAATTAACTTTTCAGAAGTATTAATTTCTCATTTGAAAGTGCGTTTTTTGCCTTTATTGCCTTTTAGTAAAGAAGTCATAGACCAAATATGAATAGTTCTCCAGCTTATGCCAAATGAAGCATGTTAGAATAAATCATTTTTTGAAATATGATTGACACTATCAAAATACATATCATGATGTTTAAAAATAGAGGTAATAAAATTTTGATTAAAATCAACCAGGTGGCTAAAATGAATTTGGTTTGGAGGCCGACTCTATTGTGTGAAGGTAAGCTCATAGTGGTTTTGCACTTACACATAAGATGATCTAAGAAACTAAAATTGTTTTCTTCTGTATTTAACCATTTTCCTACCTGTCTCCCTTTTTCCTCTTTTCTACTCTCTTGTATACTGATATAAACATGGGTTTTGCTAGTCTCAGTCTTTTTATTATACTAGCAAAATGTTCTATAATTTCCAAGCTGTCAAAATCTGATCTGCACGCCAACAGGCTATACTTTTAAATACATGAATAGCACTGTGAACAAAAACATTCCTGTCAACTGTCCATTTCCCAGTACTAAAACATCTCCATCTTTGGTTATCTGTCACACAGTTCTTTGAGATTTGAGTGTTGAACATGTGTCACATGCTGACAGTCTACCATTACAGATTATAGTCTGCTATTACAGATTAAAAAGTATTGTCCATTCACTGCTGCTGGATCTCGTAGAACATTTGGACGTGGTAACTCAACAAACAGCTGCAGTAACAAAGAACTGCTGAAACCTAGATTTTGTGTTGACAGAGCAGTAATTTTAATAATGACAAATTGTCGCAGAATTCAATGCTTTTTCTAATATATTCATGACCCTTCTGGTCCTGAAACAAAGTAATTTGTATGCCTGAAAATTGCTTCTGTGCTTTAATTTGGTGCCCTTATAGATTTCTTGTATTTTTATGTCAGTTTATAAGTTAAATGTTTTCTTAGTAATATTTCTTCAATGAAGGGTCAAACAGGCAACATACAAATGGATTTTTTTTTTCTCTTCCGTATTCCCATAGGACTTTGAGTATGGATTTTTGATATTGTTCACTTTATTTTAATTAATTAATTATTTCTTCCACTGGCTGTGAGCATATCTGGATTTGGAATAAATTTTATGCATTTTTTATAAATTTTATACATTTTATCTTGGGCTCTGTATAGCTTCTAGTAAAAAAAAAACAGCAGGAACCACAAACTCAGTTGCACGTAAGGGACAAGCAATCAAGTTGCAACTGAGCAGGTCCTTACCTTATGAATTAAAAAAATACAAAAAACAAGGGGCAAATTAATAGAAAGATCGCATTTGTGTCTGAGACAATAGGGAGTGGTGATGTCAATATTGAACGAGGGAGGTCACCTTTTGCTCTCTACTCTCCAACAGAAAGCTATGCTATATTTAAAAAGATTTCATGTAAATTTTGTTAATATATTTCTAATTTTTAAATGGTGAACAATATATTTGCCAGATAAAACATGCCTATGAGGTGAATTCAGGTCACTAACAGACAGTTTTTCAAACTTTGAAGAAAGTATTTGAAAAGTATACGAATGTCTAAGAGCAAGACATCACTGTCTTACGTGGCAGAGAAAGTCAAGAAGTGCTGAGATGTGTTACTGTCCTACTTCTTCATTCTTAGAATTTAATAGAACTATGTGGACATCAAATACTTCAAAGTAGAGAGGTAATCCTTGAATTTATTGAGGAACTCTTTAGATAGAGGCAGAAAACACTTTCCAGTAGCTGTTTATTGTTCACCTGCAAGTTATTCATTTATTTTGTGTGGAAATATCAAATTGCCAATTAATGATGAAAAGAAATACATATTTATGACATAGCAATCACGTTCTAAACTTAATATAACAAAAAAGTTTGTGTGCCACCAAGTGGTTTTTAATTTGTGAAGTACTATAAACATTAAAAAATAATCTATTTACAGTTTGTGGTTTTTCTCATTATCATGTAATTTTTTATAGAACTAATCATTGCTGATGGGAAAATTCATTTCTCTTATATTTAGATACCAAATGTTGCTTCATTCAATAAGAAAATAAGGAATAAATAATGAAGAATTGGTGAAGAGAAAAAAATCCAGCAAGCACATGATGCTGAGTTATTCAGGTCTCCTGATCTCCTAGTCTGCTTGTTGGAAAATAACAAACTGAATTTTTGAATACTTTTGTGGGAGTAGAGGGGTCTTAGCTTTAGGAATTGCTTGCAAACAAAGGAATTCACAGGAGAACAGAATAAACTGAAAAAAGATATGACGGAGTTATGCATTTAGTAAATATGTAGAATTATCTAGCAGATATACCTATGTAGCTTCTTTTTAAGAGGTGCATAACAGCCACTAATCCATTGTGAATTATACTTTGGCTTTCACATAGTGAAAACAACAATGCAGCAACAAAAGAGGCTAATGTAAAATCCAATATTCCTCAATGTGCTAAAGGTTTATTCTCAAAGAATCTGAATTCAAAATCAAGTTTTATATGAGATAAATTAGATTATTTATAAAGACTTTTAAAGAATCTCTGGGTCTAATGTGAGACACTTTGGAAAGCAGCAGCAAACTCTTTGTTTAGCATAAAAATTGACAGTCTTAAAAATAAAACATGATTTTTTTTTATGATGCAGAAAGAAATCATATAAATAAAAATCAGCACACCTATGACTTTTGAATCTGAATTATATTAAGAATCCATCAAGGGACCATTATAATGCTGAAGAAGAGTTCACGGCTTAAGTGTCCAAACTGTTTAACAGGATGTCTGTCTGGTCATACATCTATAAGGTTTAGTGCTGAGGTTTTTGTTGACAAGGAAAAACTACATTCAACTGCAGCTATATAGAAGAAGCTTTGTGATTAAAACTGATAAGCATTGATGTCTGCTTGTTGGCATAAAAACAGACATCCACACATGAATCCACTTAATTATTCTATGAAATCTCAAACTATCTAGCTTAAAGTAATTTGGCATCTAAAATCCTTGAAATGTTAGTCAATAAATCTGCTCATCTGGAGCACATTCAATTTATTTATTAAAATAGAGTTTGTTTTCCTCAACCAACTTAACTTTTTCACCCTTTGTACAACTGGTAAGCAGGTAGAGAGGACATTTACACACAAATTTTCCACTTTGTTGTCACTAGATAATCTCAGGTTTTTCTTCACTGCCTTTAATGATAGATGAAAGGAGACAGATTCTTCTTATTTAATTGGTTTTTCTAATAAGCCTTATAATTTTTGCATTTAAATATTGATACTTTTGGAAGTCTTGAGGATCACCTGAGGTCAGGAGTCTGAGACCAGCCTGGCCAACATGGAGAAACCCGACTCTACTAAAAATATAAAAAATTAGCTGGGGGTGGTGGCACGCCTGTAATCCCAGCTACTCCAGAGGCTGAGGCAGGAGAATGGTTTGAACCTAGGGGCAGAGGTTGCAATGAGCTGAGATGGTACTACTGCACTCCAGCCTGGAGTAGTAGAGGGAGACTCTGTCTCTAAATAAATAAATAAAACAAAAAAATATATATTGATATCTTTCCTTTGTGCATTTCTTCAGGAATGCATCTTAGAAGGTAACTAAACTTTACTACAAGCGATAAAATTCCAGTGAGAAATGATATACCTGAGAGGTATCAACAGTTTAGTTTCACCCTGCTCGTTCAGTGTGGCTCAAGCTTAAAAGCATTTATTTACCTAGTTACTGATGAAAAGTACAACTGAAGTTTGAAAATGTCAGTTTGCTAGCACACACAAAATAGCTCTTGTATGCTAATCTTTGCAACTGCCTTATGATGCTAATTTAACTAATGAACTGGTAAAAAGTTGAAACTCTGAGAAATTACATAACTTACTCACAGTAATACATCGGCCTTACAACACAGGAGTTTGAGATTCCAAAGCTCAGGTTCTTAAACACAGTTTTAAGTATACTGCATCATTTTTAAATTTTTCCGTGTTAGTTCATAAATTATTCCTTACATTTGATACAAAATTCATCCTACCTCTTTAATTTTGTTGTCCTTGTCACTGCTTGTATCAGCTCAATGAGTAGCCCATGAGTCTGCCCCTAAAAAACACGGTATGAGTATGTCTTCTGTTGAGACCATAGAAGTCTATGATAGGTAGTGGATCTTAATTCCATAGACATTCTGTCTCTTTTTTTTTTCTTATTTCACTTTTTTGATACTTTGGGGATCAGAACACTGACATATTTGCATTTTAGCTTTACTTTCCCTTATTTCTTCTTATTTTTTTAAAGGTTATTTCCACCTCCAGGCTCTCATTCATACATCCCTGCTTAGCTATCAGTTCCTCACATGTATATTTAGAAACACTAGATATTATCATGCTTTCTTAAATAACTACTTCCTTGATGTTACAAAATATACACATGTATATTTCCAAACCAAATTTTTATATCTCACAAGAGCACATGTGTTTGAGCAAGAGAAAAGCTGCCTACTTTGCCACGAAATTAAATATTTCAATTCATAAATCTGTTTCTGGAAAACGAGGATATTCTTCCAGATTGCCTTCCCAAGATACTTGTGAATTGTTAATTTTAGTGCATTTTACATTAAGTGGATTTTGATCCCACTTGCTCAGACAGGTGATGATATACAAATTATATAACTGGTTATTGCTTATCAAATATTAAAGAGATATCAAACAAAGAAGTGGAGAGTAGACTGAAGATGACCTTGAAGAATATATTAAGTCAAGTAATCAGAAGCCAGTGATCATAAAGTCTATGCTGAACATGAACACTTTGGCAGAGATAATAAAACTTGTGTTCACATTAGGTAATAAAGTATTTGAGGTTAAGCCATATTTGGAACAAAGCACAAAACTTTGGTTCAGCAAAGGTGCAGCAAAGTTGATGATCCTTATAGAACTTTACAAAGATTTTTAGAAAATGTCAAAGCAAACATCAATCATAAGATTCTTTCAGAAATATTATGTGCTGTCTTCAAATAAAACAGCTGCAACTTTCAGGGAGACAGCTCTGAACAGGGGGAAAAAGCACAGAGCTTAATGTTTGATGCACCTGTGTCTAACTTCTGACTTCATCATTTTCTAACTGTTGGCTATGGTTAATTTTTATTTTATTTTTTTATTTTCTCAGAGCCTCAGATACTCCATCTGTAAACTGGGGATAATGATACCGTCATAAGGCTCTGCTCTGAGAAGGAAAGCACTTGGTTCACAACGAATATAAAAAAATGCGTTTTGGAATGTATAATATAATCACATGATGGGACAAAGTTGGGCCTGAAAAAATGTTGGTGCCTTTTTCAAGCTATTCTTTGGAAACTCCAATGCTTTTTATCACTCCAAATTTTTATTTTATGCATGGATATGTCTTTTCATTATTTTAATGCATGTGTACAAGTTTTGAGTAGTTATCAATGGAAAGCTTTGTTTTATAAAGTCTCTTGACATCTTTTTGTACAGAACCCACATTTGTATCGTTTTCCAGGTTACATTTTGGGGAATAAGGATATTTACAAATTTAATGCAGTTATAGTTATCACAATGACTGTAAGTAAGATAAGAATATAAACAAAATGTTAGAGCAACTTTAAATGATAACAGGTGGTGGAGGGCATGTTATTAAAACTTAACGCACAAAACCTTGCACATAGAATTGCCTTGAAAGCAATTAGAACAATATTCCTTTATAGGAAATACTATGGGACAAATATCTAAACAGCTTTTATTCACATCATTGTCACTAATATTTTCACTAAATCTGTGGAGGTTGACTACACTGCAGAAACTTTCCTTCAACAGAAATAACAGTTGTTAATCCAACCTTAGTATAGGAAGCACTGCTAAGTGATGGTTAGAGATTTCTGCAAGTTCTTTCCAAGTATGTCCAAACTCTAACTTTATCCTCTCTCTCTTTTCCTGCTTCTTCAGAATACAGTAGTGTACTCAAGGTTAATTCTCTGTTCTAGTGGTACTCTCATTTGTCAGCAGAGAACTTTTCCTATTAATTAACCACTCCCTGCTCCTATCTTAAGATACACACAGATTTACTCTCCTGCCTCTCCACTATCGCTGTGCCTACAGTCATCTAGTCGCTTTATGCTAAAATAGGCTAAAATTTACTTATGCCCTGGAGCTGTTATGCAAACTTTCTATTACCTCCCCTGACTGATTTCTTCAAATCCCTTCATGTTTTCCTCAGGAAGTGACTCATTAGAACTTTTGTATTTGGCTTTGGGTTTGACCCCTATACCGAAACACTCTCCTCGTTTGAAAGACGTAAATGAACTCCTAGTTACCAAATTTTGAAAGATTCATCTTACTTGATTTGACATTTCTTTTCTTTTCTTTTTTTTTTTTTTGAGACAGTGTTTCGCTCTGTCCCCAGGCTGGAGTGCACTGGCACGATCTCGGCTCACTGCAGCCTCTGCCTCCTGGGTTCAAGCTATTCTCCTCTCAGGCTCCTGAGTAGCTGGGACTACAGGTGCGCACCACCATGTCTGTCTAATTTTTGTATTTTTAATAGAGATGGGGTTTCTCTATGTTGGCCAGGATGGTCTCAAACTCCTGACCTTGTGATTCTCCTGCATTGGCCTCCTAAAGTGCTGGGATTACAGGTGTGAGCCACTGCGCCCGGCCCCTACTTAACATTTCAACCCCATTTGACAATGGTGACTTTTCCTTTGTCCTTGCAGTGTTTGTCTGCCACAAGTGATAATACATTCCCAGTTTACACTTTGTTTCTCCTTTATTGATACTTCTCTCTTCACCTGAAAAGTCCTCTGAGTTCTACATATAATATTTTCTTTTTTATTTTTCTATACAAATCATCTCCTAATATTATTAAAGGTCTTAGCTTCTATTCCTGTCTTAAAGTACTCACAACTACCTTCAAGGCTAAAAATGTTAGTGCCACATTTGCAGTCTGAAATGTAGACCTCTCTGATTGAGTGTCTTTAGATCATTTCACATTCTTCTCAATTTCTTGCTTTTCCTTTCAAACCAACTCCTCCACCGGATCAACCATTTCAGAGTCTTTGTTGTTTAACTCATTGCTTTCCCTTGTTCTCCACGCCCTGTCAGTTACCAGTCCTATTGATTCTACCCTACCATTTTTCTGGCTGTAATTTCTTCCTTTTTCATTTGTACTTCCATCATTTTAATGTAGAGTATTCTTGTCTCTTTAGCTCTATTGCAGGAATTTTCTGATTGGTCTCAACTTCCATCTTTGTCCTAGTAATTCATTCCGCATCAAACACTGTGTTAATCACAATAAAGCATATCTCTACCTTTGACAGAAATCTTCACTGCTTTTAGTATTTTTTCCTTAAAGTTGCGGTTGCTTGAAAATTATTTGAGGCCCTTCACTGCCTAACCTTAACCTTGATTTCCAGGTGTTGACTCTTTGATACAACCATATTCCATGCCATTCTCTACACTTTGCCCATGCTCTTGTCTGTGTGATCACAATTCCAATTTTACTTTTGGAAATTCTATACCTTCTTCAGCCCAACTTATAAATAATCATAGCACTTCACTGTTCTCTTAGTGCCTGTATCATATACACATTTTTGTTTTTTGTTATATTAGATGAACCATATAAAATTGCCGTTTTGTAGAATAAAAATGGTAGAAAATAGGAAATTTTACCTGGTGTAAGCTAATATTTTTCCTATTGGATTGGAAGCTCCTTGAAAGTAGAATTGAGTTTTGTCTATCCTTGTAAATTCTCCAGCATATTGATATTTATAATCACTCAATATTTATTTATTAAATTTAAGAGTTGGTAATACATATCATGTACATTATTTATACTTGGAGGTATTGTGAATAATTTACTTTGTACTTTTAGCTTACTTACATTTTTCTACACTAATTGTTTTTAACATTTTGTGCTTTGATATATAATGTGCATGCAGAAAAGTAAATAAAACTTTTTCTACTAAGCCATGGTATCTATTTGTGCAAGTTGTCTCAACTTATTCTTTTGTAAGAGACATAAAATGTTATCTTTCTTTTGCATACAAATTTTATCTAAGTAGCCAATACTTCTGACCACCAAAGATTTCCTATTTCACATCCCTACCACTTTAGTTTTTACCGTAATACAACTAAGCTCTTTCACGTACACTGTGCCTCTCACAATTAACTCATTAATTATTTGTGTGTGTGGCTGGGTGTGTTTGTGTGTGCATGTGTGCATTGAGTTATAAGTGGGTATACTAGAGATAAGAGGGGGCTCAAGAAGGGATTGTACCTGCTGAAATGCTGAAATCATGTCTCTATCTGCTTCCTAATTTGTTTTTTTTTTTTTTTTGGAGGGGGTGGGAAATGGGAAGGTAGTCATAGATTTATTTATTTATTTATTCATTTGTTCTAAAAAAAGGGATACATGTGCAGAACATGCAATTTGTTACATATGTATATGTGTGCCATGGTCGATTGCTATACCTATTGCCCCATCCTCTAAGTTCCCTCCGATCACCCCTAAGGTCCTGGTGTACGTTGTTCCCTTCTTTATGTCCATGTGTTCTCAATGTTGAACTCTCATTTGTGAGTGAGAGCTTGTGGTGTTTGGTTTTCTGTTCCTGTGTTAGTTTGCTGAGCATGATGGCTTCTAGTTTTATCCATGTCCCTGCAAAAAACATGAGGTCATTCTTTTTTTTTTATTTTTATTTTTGCTCATTAATTTTTATGATGGCATAGTACTCCATGGTGTATATGTAGCACATTTCCTTTATCCAGTCTACCATTGATGGGCATTTGGGTTGGTTCCAATCTTTGCTATTGTATATAGTGCTGTAATAATCCCACAGGTATATGCGTCTTTATAGTAGAATAATTTATATTCCTTTGAGTATATACCCAGTAATGGGATTGCTGGGTCAAATGGTATTTCTGGTTCTAGATCCTTGAAGAGTGGCCATACTATCTTCCACAATGGTTGAATTCATTTACATTTCCACCAACAGTGTAAAAGCTTTCCTATTTCTCCACAGCCTTGCCAGCATCATCTATTGTTTCTTGACTTTTTAATAATTGCCATTCTGACTGGCATGAGATGGTATCTCATTGTGGTTTTGGCTTGTATTTTTCTGATGGTCAGTGATGTTGAGCTTTTTTTCATATGTTTCTTGGCCACATAAATGTCTTCTTTTGAGAAGTGTCTGTTCTCTGTTCATATCCTTTGCCTACTTTTTGATGGGGTTGTTTGTTTTTTTCTTGTAAATTTGTTTAAGTTCCTTGTAAATTCTGGATATTGGACCTTTGTCAGATGGGTAGATTGCAAAAATATTGCTTCCTTCTGTAGGTTACCTGTTCAGTCTAATGATAGTTTCTTTTTCTATGCAGAGCTCTTTATTTTAATTAGATCTCATTTGTCAATTTTGGCTTTTGCTGCAATTGCTTGTGGCATTTTAGTCATGAAGTCTTTGTCTGTGCCTATGTCCTGAATGGTAATGCCTAGGTTTTCTTCTAGGATTTTTATGGTTTTGGGTTTTACATTTAAGCCTTTAATCTATCTTGAGTTAATTTTTGTACAAGATGTAAGAAAGGGGTCCAGTTTCAGTTTTCTGCCTATGGCTAGCCAGTTTTTCCAGTGCCACTTACTCAGAGATCCTTTACCCATTGCTTGTTTTTGTAAGGTTTGTTGAAGATTCGATGGTTGTATACAGGTGGTGTTATTTATGAGGTCTTTGTTCTGCTCCATTAGTCTATATATCTGTTTCAGTAATAGTACCATGCTGTTTTGGTTACTGTAGCCTTGTAGCATAATGTGAAGCCAGTAGCATGAGGCCTCGAGCTTTGTTCTTTTTGCTTAGGATCATCTTGGCTGTATGGTCTTTTTTGATTCCATATGAAATTAAACATTTTTTAAATCTAATTCTGTGAAGAATGTAAATGGTAGTTTAAAGAGGATAGCATTGAATCTATAAATTACTTTGGGCAGTGTGGCCATTTTCACGATATTGATTCTACCTACCCAGAGCATGGAATGTTTTTCCATTTGTTTGTGTCCTCTCTTATTTCCTTGAGCAGTGGTTTGTAGTTCTCCTTGAAGAGGTCCTTTCATCCCTTGTCAGCTGTATTATTAGACACTTTATTCTCTTTGTAGCAATCATAAATGGTAGTTCATTCATGATTTGCTCTCTGCTTGCCTATTGTTGCTGTAAAGGAATGCTTGTGATTTTACACATTGATTTTGTATCTTGGGACTTTGCTGAAGTTGTTTATCAGTTCAAGAAATGTGGGCTGAGATGATGGGGTTTTCTAAATATAAAATTATGTTGTCTGAAAACAGAAGCAACTTGACTTCTTCTCTTTCTATTTGAATAGGCTTTATTTCTTTCTCTTGCCTGATTGACCTAGCCAGAACTTCCAACACCATGTTGAATAAGTGCGATCAGAGAGGGCATCCTTGTCTTGTACTGGCTTTCAAAGGGAATGCTTCCAGCTTTTACTCATTGGGTATGATATTGGCCGTGGGTTTGTCATAAATAGCTCTTATTATTTTGATATATGTTCCATCAATACCTAGTTTATTGAGAGTTTTTAACACGAAGGGATGTTAAATTTTATCAAAGGCCTTTTCTGCATCAGTGTTAAGGGGAAAATTTATAGCACTAAATGCCCACATCAGAAAGCTAGAAAGATCTCAAATGGATGCCCTAAATTCACAGTTAAAAGGGCTAGAGAGGCAAGAACAAACTAATCCAAATACTAGCAAAAACAAGAAATAACTGAGATCAGAAAAGAAATTAAGGAGATAGAGACAGAAAAAGCCCTCCAGAAAAAAAAAAAAATAAATAAATCCAGGAGCTGGGTTTTTGAAAAAATTAACAAAGTAGATAGACCACTAGCTAGACTAAGAAAGAATAGAGAAAAGAATCAAATAGACACAACAAAAAATGATAAAGGGGATATCACCACTGATCCCACAGAAATCAGAAATACAAACTACTATCAGAGAATACTATAAATACATCTATTAAAATAAACTCTAGAAGAAATTGATAAATTCCTGGAGGCATACACTCTTCTAGGACTACACCAGAAAGAAGTTGAATCCCTGAATAGACCAATAACGAGCTCTGAAATCGAGGCAGTAATTAATCGTCTACCAACCAAATAAAAGCCCAGGACCAGACGGATTCACAGCTGACTTCTACCAGAACTACAAAGAGGAACTGGTACTCTTCCTTCTGGAAGCTATTCTAAATAATTGAAAAGGAAGCACTCCTCCTTAAATCATTTTTTGAAGCCAGTGTCATCCTGTTACCAAAGCGGGGAATAGACACAATAAAAAAAGAAAACTTCAGGCCAGTATCTCTGATGAATATTGATGTGAAAATCCTCAATAAAATACTGGCATACCAAATCCAGTAACACATCAAAAAGCCTATCCACCATGATCAAGTTGGCTTCATTCCTGGGATGCAAGGCTGGTTTAATATATGCAAATCAACAAATGTAATCCATCATGTAAACAGAGCCAAAGACAAAAACCACATGCTTCTAATTTTCAAAATGATCAAGCTTGCCTATCATATTTGCCTTAAGAGGGGAGGGACAGTGGGGAGTGGGGATGGTGAGGAGAGAAAACATGGGGAGAAATACCAGATATAGGTGATGGGGGGATGAAGGCAGCAAACTACCTTGCTATGTATGTACCTATGCAACAATCCTGCATGATCTGCACAGGTACCCCCAGAATCTAAAGTACAGTTAAAAAAATACAGTATCTTGTATTTAAAACCTAACAAAGCAATAAATAAAGAAAGTGATTCTAATACAAAATATTAAGTAATATCAAAATTCTCCATATAGTCATATTAATGGGATTATGGTATGAATTTTTCAGGGAATTAGAAGCTTTGATACCATGTAACCATGGACAATTATGAACATCAGTCTCTGAATATTGGACTCAATCTTTGAGATCATTTATCTGCATTTCTTTTAGTAGAGGCTGAGAAAACACATTGACTAGGGTAGTTTTTCAATTATGACAGCCTTTTGAGTGAGGGTGAGGATATCATCACCTGCTGCTAAAATCACTTCCTTTTGATAAAATTCTATGTTTTAGAAGAACACATATTATTCTAGAAATTAACCTTGTCTATATATGAGCTGTTCACATTGCATGAAATTTTTTTGCAAGAAAACACAAGCAAGCAACTACTTTGTATGGTATTTTTAGTATCACTGTACTTGTTTTTTTTTCATTTACATGTTTTTAAATATTTATGATTTTGTCACTTGCTTTTTATGTTTCCTAGAAGTCAACCATGTGCAACTCAAACTTTCTTTCTTCCTTATTATTATTTCTTAGTAGACAATTTTTTTATATCAATTTTGGGTTCACAACATAATTGGGTGTTGGGTATGGAGATTTCCCTTACATTTTATGACCCACACTTGCACAGACTCTCCTATTATCAATATCCCCTACCAGAGTGGTACATTTTTTATGACTGATAAACTTTCATTGGCACATCATTATTACATAGAGTGCACAGATAATTTACATCAGATTTCATTACTGATGTGGTACATCAGATAGATTTAGACAGATGTTTAATGACATGCACCTACTAGTATAGGATATAGAATAGTTTTACTGCCCTAAAAATCTTTGCTCTGCCATTTCATCCCTCTTTTCCCTTTAACACCTGGCAAACATTGATCTTTTTGCTATCTCCATAGTTTTAACCTTTTCCAGAATGCCATATAGTTGAAAATCATGCAGCCCTTTAAGATTAGCTTTTTTCAGTTAATAATATACATTTAAGTTTCTTCCATATCTTTTCATGGTTTGATAACTAATTTCTTTTTGGAACTTAATCATATTTTACTGTGTTGATTTAACACATTGTATTTCACTATCTACCTACTAAAGAATATCTTGTTTCTTCCAAATTTTAGCAACTGTGATTAAAGCTACTGTAAACTTTAGTGTGCAAGATTTTGTGTGGACAAAAGTTTTCAACTTTTGGGGGTAAATATCAAGGAGCATAATTGCTGGATCTTATGGCAAGTGTATGTTTAGTTTTGTAAGAAACAGATAAACGGTTTTCCAAGTAGCTATACCATTTTGCATTCCCACCAGCAACAAATGAGAGTTGATGTTAGGCCATATCCTCATTAGCATTTGATATTGTCAGTGTGTTTGATATATTGGTAATTATAGTAAGTGTGTAGTGGTGTTACCCTGCATTTCCCTGGTGACATAATATAGAACATCTCTTCATACGCTTATTAGCCGTCTGTATATCTTCTCTCTTGAGATATCTAGTAAAAGTCTTTGGCCCATTTTAAAATCTGGTTGTTCTCATTGTTAAGCTCCCACTTATGAGTGAGAACATGTGGTGTTTGGTTTTCTCTTCCTGTATTTGCTGAGAATGATGGTTTACAGCTTCATCCATGTCCCTGCAAAGGACATGAATTCATCCTTTTTTATGGTTGCATAGTATTTCATGGTGTATATGTCCACATTTTCTTTATCCAGGCTATCATTGATGGGCATTTGGGTTGGTTCCAAATCTTTGCTATTGTGAACAATGCTGCAATAAACATACATGTGCATGTGTCTTTATAGTAGAATGATTTACAATCCTTTGGGTATATACCCAGTAATGGGATTGCTGGGTCAAATGCTATTTCTGGTTCTAGATCCTTGAGGAATCACCACACTGGACACAGGGAAGGAAAAATCACACACTGGGGCCTGTTGTGGGGTGGGGGCCTAGGGAGGGGATAGCATTAGGAGAAATACGTAATGTAGATAAAGGGTTGATGGGTGTTATTTTTTACTTTTATTTTAGCTTCAGGGATACATGTGCAGGTCTGCCACATAGGTAAACTCATGCCACCATGGCACAGATGTACCTATGTAACAAACCTGCAACTTCTGAACATATATCCCAGAACTTAAAAGTATAATAATAATTTTAAATATCTGGTTGTTTAGTTCTTAACTGTGGAGTTTTAAGGATTCTTTGTAATAGTTAACAGTCATTTATTTGATGTGTCCTTTGCAAATATTTTCTCCCAGTCTATGGCTCTTCTTCTCATTCTCTTGATGCTGTATTTCACATAGTAGTTTTTTATTTTAATGGAGTTCAGCTCATCAATTATTTCTTTCATAAACTAGGCCTTTGGTGGTATAGCTAAAAAGTTATTGCCATACCCATGGTCATGTTATCTTACAGGAGTTTTAAAGTTTTATGTTTTAAATTTAGGATTATAGGTCTATAATCCATTCTGGGTTAATTTTTGTGAAGATTGTAAAGTGTCTAGATTTATTTATTTATTCATCTGATGTATAGTTGTTCCAGCACCAGTTACTGAAAAGATTATATTTTTTCATTGTTTTGCTTTTTCTTCTCTGTTAAAGATCAGCTAACTATATTTATGAATGTCTTTTTTCTGGATTTTCTATTATCTTCCATTGATTTATTTGTTTATTCTTTCAATATCGCACTATATTTGATACCTGTAGCTTTATATTATGCCTTGAAGTCAGGTTGTATCTGTCCTTCAACTTATTTCTTCTCCTTCAATATTTTGTGGGTATTTTTGCCTCACCATATAAACTTTAAAATCAGTCTGTTAATACTCACAAACCACTTTTGGAGATTTTGGTTGGGATTGTGCTGAATCTACAGATCAAGTTGGAAGAAACTGGTATCTTGGTAATATTGAGTCTTCCTATATACAAACATGGAATAACTCTTCATTTATTTACTTATTCTTTGATTCCTTTGATCAGAGTTGCAGTTTTCCTCATATAGATTTTGCACATAGGTTATTAGAATTATACCTAAATATTTCATTTTTCAGGGTGCTAATGTAAATAGTATTGTGTTTTTAACTTCAAATTCTATTTGTTTATTGTTGATATATAGGGAAGCAATTGAATTTTGTCTATTAACTTTGTATCCTGTAAACATTCTATAATCACTTATTATGTCTAGGAGGGTTTTTTTTTTTGTAAATTTTCTCAGATTTTCTACATAGACAATCATATCATCTGCAAACAAAAATAGTTTTGTTTTTCCTTCCCAATGAATATGCCTTTCATTTCCTTTCTTTGTCTTACTGGCTGAGCTAGATTTTTTAGCACAATGTTCAAAAAGTGTGGTGAGAGGGGACATCCTTACCTTATTCCTGATTTTAGTTGGAAAGCTTTCAGTTTCTTTCACTTTCTTATGATGATAGCTACAGATTTTTATAGATTTTTTAATATTAAGTTGAGAAAGTCTTAATCTATTCCTAGTTTACTGAATGTTTTCTTTTTTAAACCATAAATGGGAGATGGAGTCTTCCAAATGCTTTTATTTAAATCTACTAATATGGTATGATCTTTCTTCTTTAGTCTGCTGATATGATGCATTACATTAATTGATTTTCCAGTGATGAGCCAGCATTGCATACTTGAAATAAATCTCATTGGATCGTCTTTTTATACACTGTTGGATTAATTTGCTAATACTTTGTTGAAAATGTTTACCTCTTTGTTCATAAGATATATTGGTTTGTAGTTTTCCTTTTTTGAAATATCTTTTTCTGGTTTTTGTACTACTAGGAAAATGATGTGATGGCTTTATTAAATGAGTTAGAACTTATTCCCTTTGCTTCTATCTTGTAAAAGGGTTTATCGAGAATTGGTATGATCTTTTCCTTACATGTTTGTCAGAATTCACCAGTGAACCCACTTGACATAGTGATCTTTGTTTTGGAAGGTAATTAATTGTTGACTTAATTTCTTTAATAGGTGTAATTCTAGTAAGATTGTTTATTTACTGTGTGAGGTGTGGCACATTTGGTCTTTCAAAGAACTAACACATTTCATTTGGATTATCAAATATGTGGACATGGAGTTGTTCATAGTATTTCTTTATTATACTTTTAATGTCCATAGTGTCTGAAATGATGTCCTCTCTTTTACTTCTGATACTAGTAATTTGAGTCCTCTCTCTTTTTTTTTTTTTATTTCTCAGTTAGCCTAACTGTAGGTGTATTACTCTTACTGATCATTTTAGAGAACCAGATTTTGGTTTCTTGATTTTCTCTGTCGATTTTCTGTTTACAATTTCATTGATTTCAGCTCTACTTTATATTGTTTCTTTTCCCTTGCTTACTTTAGATTTAATATGCTGTTTCTAGTCTTCTAAAGTAGAAGCTTACATTGATTCTAGATCATTTTTTCTAAAATAGTAATGGACTACATCACGGTGTTTCAGTCAACAATGGACTATGTATACAATGATGGCTCCTGTGATTATAATACCATATTTTTGCTGTACCTTTTCTATGTTTACATATGTTTTGATACACAAATACTGACCACCGTATTACAGTTGCCTATAGTATTCAGTTCAGTAATATGCTGCATAGGTTTGTAGCATAGGAGCAATATGCTATACTACATAGCCTAGGTGTTTAGTAGGCTAGGTTTGCTTAGATACATTCTATGACAGTCACACAAAATCACCTAAAGATGCATTTTTCATTATGTATCCCTGTCATTGTTATACATGACTGACATGACTGTACATGCATTCAATGCTGTAAATTTTTCTATGAGCACTGCTTTTGCTACATCCCACAACTTTTGACCAGTTGTGTTCTCACTTTCTTTTACTTCAAAATCTTTTAGAATTTTTTGGAAATTTCTTCTTTGCCCCATGTGTTATTGAGAAGTGTGTTGTTAATCTCCAAGCATTTTGGGGTTTTCTAGCTATCTTTCTATTATTGATTTCTAGTTTAATTCCACTATAGTCTGAGATCAGACACTATATGATTTTTATTCCTTAAATTTGTTAAGGTGTGTTTTATGCCCTGGAATGTGGTCTATCTTGGTGACTGTTCCATGTAACCTTGAGAAGAGGGTATATTATTCTGTTGTTGAATAATGTAGTCTATAGATGTTCATTATATCCAGTTGACTGATGGTGCAGTTGAGCTCAACTGCATCTTTATTGCTTTTCCGCCTGATGAATCTGTCCATTTCTGATAGTTGGGTATTGACATTTTCATTTATAATATGGATTAAGATACTGGATTAATCTATTTCTCTTTGCAGTTCTATCAGTTTTTGACTTCAGTATTTGCACATGCATACTAAACATTGTTACGTCTTCTTATAAAATTGGTCACTTTTTTTTTTTTAGACAGTCTTGCTCTATTGCTAGGCTGGAGTGCAGTGGCACAATCTGAGCTCACTACAACCTCCACTTCCCAGGTTCAAGTGATTTTCCTGCTTCAGCCTTTCCAGGTGGTGGGTGCCTATAATATAGCTGGGACCATAGGCACCCACGACCATGCCCAGCTGATTTTTTGTAGTTTTAGTAGAGAAGGGGTTTCACTATGTTGACCAGGATGGTCTTGATCTCTTCACCTCGTGATCTGCCCAACTTGGCTTCCCAAAGTGCTGGGATTACAGGCGTGAGCCACTGAATTTGGCCACCACTCTTTTATTATGTAATGCCCCTTTTAATCTCTGAATAACTTTCTTTGTTCTGAAGTCTGGTCTGTCTGTAGTTAATATATCTACTGCCACATTCTTTTGATTAGTGTTAGAGTGATTTGTCTTTTATGATTTTTTTTAAAAAATTTAATCTATATGCTTCTTTGTATTTGAAGTGAATTTCTTGTAGACAACATATAGTTGAGGCTTGTTTTTTAATCCACTCTGACAATCTCTGTCATCTAGTTGATGTACTTAGACTATTGACATTTAATGTGATTATTGATACAGCTGGAATAATATTTGCTATATTAGTACTGCTTTCTGTTTGTTACCTAATACCTTTGTTCCTGTTTTTGTCTTTCTTTTCTGCCTTTTCTGGTTGTAGTTGAGCCTTGCATATCATTTTATTTTCTCATTTATATTATTTTTCCTCCTCTGCCTACTCCTTTTCTTCACCCTTCTTTCTTCTTCATTTTTTAGTGGCTGCCATAGAGTCTCCAGTATACATTTACAATTAATCCAAGTCCATTTTCAAATAGCACTATACTGCTTCATGGGTGGTGCAAATATCTTTTAAGAAAAAAAATCCTAATTTCTTCTTCCAAAGCTTGTGTTATTTCAGTCATTTATGAGACTTATATGTAAGCATATGTATATGGCATATATGTGACACATATATGACACATACAAATATGATTACACATGTGACTAAATACTTTGTTGCTATCATTATTTTGGACAAACCGTTATGTGTTGGATTAACTAAGAATTGAAAAATAGATTTTAATTTTACACACTAATTTTTTCTCACCTGCTCTTTATTTATTTATGTAGAATCAAGTTTCTGACCTGCATCATTTTCCTCCTGTCTAGAAAAATTTTTTTTTCACATGTCTAGGAAGGCAAATCTACTGGCAATAAATTTTTTCCATTTTTACTTTTCTTAGAAAGTCTTCATGGTTAAAAGATATTTCTCAGAGTATGGAATTATAGGTCGGTGCTTTTTTTGTCTGAACGTTTCAGATATTTCACTTCATTCTCTTATTGCCTGCATTTTTCTGAAGATAAATCAGATGTAATTTTTATCTTTGCTTCTCTGTGTTTCCCCCTATAAGTTATTTTAGAATTTTTTATATTTTGTTTTTCGTAGTTTGAATATAATATGGCTTGGTGTAATTTGGGGGGAGATTTATCTTGCTTGATATTCTCTGATATTCCTGGATCTGTGGTTTGGTGTCTAATATTAATTTGGGGAAATTCTTGCTCATAATTGCTACAAATATTTATTCTCTTCCTTTTTCTGTTTCTTCTCCTTTTGATATTTCCATTAACTATGAGTTATGCTTTTGGTATTTGTCCCATAGTTCTCGGTTATTCTGGATTTTTTCAGTCTTTTTTTTTCTTTGTTTTTAGTTTCAAAGCTTTTACTGAGGTATTTTCAAGCTCAGAGATTTTTCTCTCAGCTATGTCTAAGCTACTCATAAGCCCATCAAGAGTATTCTTCATTTTTGTTATAATGTTTTTAGTCTTTAGCATTTCTTTTTGGTTCGTCTTAGAATTTCCATCTCTTCCATTCTACTACATTATACCTATTTATATTGCCTGTATGTTCTTGCTTGCTATCTAGTTTATCTGATAGATTCCTTAGAGCATGTTATAGTTGTCTAAAATTATCGTTCCAAAATTTCTACATCCCTGCCATCTCTGAATCTGGTTCTAATGATTGATCATTAAACTGTGCTTTCTGTTTTTTAGTATGCCTTGTATGCTCTGTAATTTTTTCTTGGCAGCCTGATATGATTACTGGATAATTGGAACTACTGTAAATAAGTTCCAATAAAACCCCTGCAGGTTAGGCTCTAGTTACATATTTTCTCTAGAGGGCAGAACTTGTTAAGAAAAACAGATCCTTTGTTTTTCAAACATATTTTAAAGTAATTACTTTTCCTCTCTCACTGAAAATAGCAGGGATAATTATTTTTCTCCAATATTCACTGTAAAAACTTGGTCAAGATTCTGGAGGTAGAAGTCACAAAAATGTGGCAGCCTTTATGATTGGGTCTCCCTGGAGTTTTTGACTTTCAGACTTGTCTACTGAGCCTGTAGCAATTTGTCAAGTACAGTTCAGGTTTTCCTACACCAGCACTGGTTCCCACGGAGATTTCTGCTTAGGAGATTCCTGTTCCAGTAAGTTGTAATTATCCGTATTTGCCTTCTATCTCCAATTTTGAGGGCAGAGATATGCCCTGTGATTCAGTTCTCCTAGAGCTCTAAGAAAAGTTGTTAATGTTTTAGTTTACTCAGCTTTCTACTTGTTAGAACAAAGTTGTGAATGCCAAGGTCCTTAAATGCTAGACCAGAAACTGTAAGTCTCTGGATTGATTTACAATAAAGAAAAACAAATAAGAAATAAAGAAAAAGCAACACGGGCACTATTTTTAAAAGTAAATCACTTGTGATCTGAACTCTGGCTTTCTATTTTTAACTCTCCAAATCTGGTAATCTCTAGATTTTTGACGTACATAGGAATTTTTACTTAAGTTATAGATATCAAAAGTAGAAGCCAATGAAATGAAATAAAATTCTGCAAGGTTTGGTTTGGGATTTCTTTGAGGTTGTCATTATATACCTATTATATTCAAGCTTTTCAAAATGTTAGTCCTGATGTCACATGCCTTTTACAATAATATTGACTTACATGTAAAAATGTTTGTCTCTTTAATTAATATAGTTATTAGAAAAAAAATGGTAGGAAGTATGAAAGTGATCCCTCAATTCATAAAGTGCTATTCTTTTCCATATTAATCATATCTCAGTGATAGTATTTTTGATCATGAATCACTATTTCCCACTCAAGCAATATACATTTTAAACTACAACATATATCATAAATTTCGCATTCATTTTTCCTTTCACAACTAACGGGGTAATTATCAAAAAATGTAAAGAAATTTGAAACACTGGGATGATAAGCAAAGTATAGAAGCAGAAAATTTTACATAGCATTCTTGTTTTTTTTAACTCTAGAATTACACGTTATTATTAGTAATATAATTGATATTATTCTCATTAATAACCTAAACTAACAAAATAATTTTTGTATCTATAATACATGTTCTCTTTATTTGCTTATGACACCAGATTGCTTAAACATCATAGAACAGAAATAAGAATAAAAATGTGTGTTTTCGTCCCTGAAACTTATTTTTGACAATGTTTATTCAACTGCTTTGTTGCATAGATGCTAGAAATAGCTGAATGTTATACAGAAATTTTTAGAATGATTATATCAATATTTCTAAAATATTTGACAGAATGTTGTGTAATTTGTAGATTTTTTTTACAGGGAATAAAAGGTACACATTATTAATAGCAATAATACTAAATATATTCAAATCCAAGTAGATTGATAGGCATGTTACATCTATATTCCATTCTCTAATTACCGTAGGCCACACTTGTGTTATAGAAATCCTTTAGATAATTAAACAGTTTTGTTATGTGATTATTCTTCCCTATTCATAAAATTCACAATTAATGACTGGAAAAGACCGCAAAGTGAATATTTTCCTTCTCTGGGAATGGATTATTAACAATTCTTACATACTATTAAAACTATTTTGCCTACAACATCAAACCAGGCTGAAAAATGAAAGACAAATGAACAAACAAAAAAAACAGTCTGTAATGATTTGTTTGATCTGTCTTTCTTCATCTACACTGCCAAAAATTTAGTTGCAGGATAAAATTTCTTTTTTTTTTTCTCCAACGAATCAGCGTGCATTATGTGTGTAGTCTCAACCTAATTAATATACCACCCCACAAAATCCCTATATTATGCATTCCCTGGACCAGTTCATGCTAATTGGTGGAAATAAAGCTTGTTAAATGGTCTATTCATCTTGGATAAATTATACATACAATGTTTAGTTTCTGAAAGTGATTGTGTAGCACACACAATTTGAACCTCACTGTGATATGTTAATGGGGATTTCTTATCAATTTATAAGCTACACACAGAGAAGAAAATCTGATTTTTTAATCTGCACAATTTTAAGTGTAGATAAAAGGTTTTACTTGACACTGTCTTGGCACAAGGGTGCTTTTTAAAAAAAAAATTTAGTTATAAAACTAGTGAAATTGAAATATTAGAAATATAAGTTATTTGCTTTTCATGACTTTGTTTTTATCAAGCTGATTTCAATAACATTTTAAAACTGTTTGCAAATGATAACATCTATTTTGGAGTCTTACTATGTGTAATACAACTTGAAATTAATTTTATTCACTATTCAGTCACTTCAGTAGAGATTATTATATTTTCAAATCAACCATTATTCAATTAATTTTGAATGATAAACAGGACAACTGCAATACTGTTATTTTTCATTTACTTCCATTAAACATTCATTTTTGGTAATCAGAGAATTTTGTATCAGCTGTTTTTTACCTTAAAGGTTTGCTTCTGACACTTTAATAAATGATTCTGTAGTCTGTGCTGGAAGGTAACTGATTTTTTTTGGCTCAACAGCCCTCTCTTTGACATATGTTCATTTATTACTATTTCTTCCATCAGCTGACTGACTTGAGGCTAATTCTGATTAAGTACTTTCAAACAAGGACCACTACTGGTTTACATTAATGAGGAAATGGTAAAATGGCAGCTTTGGAATAGAAGAAATTAAAAAAAGAAAAATTATGAACCTTGGGATCACTTTTTCTATGAGTCATAAAATAATTAACTATAAAATATGAAGCTGAAAAGTATTATTCTCAGTAGACTCTGATATTTTGCCACATTTAGAAATTCTGTATTAAGAAAAAAAAAACAGGGAGAAAGATTGAAAATAAAGATAACCTTACAGTCATATTTAGAAAGAAAAATTGTGCAGAAAAGCTTGAGTTAGGAAGAAACAGATTTAATCATATATCTGGAGTTGGATGACAAAAGTCCCTTCAACTTTTATGTTTGCCCTCTAATTTTTCTATCATGTTATCTTCTCTAGCGGCATTTTTTTGTTATGAAAGGAGATATTTGGGGGAGATTATTCTACAGATAAGCATTCTCTGGGTAATATACTGTTCACTAAGAATGTAATCTTCAAACTTCTATACAGTAAACATACAGTTATGGTTAACCCATTCTATCTCTCTAGTTCAGTTAATTTCACAGGCCTATAACAAACTCAAAATATATAAAATATATAATTTCTAAAATTTCCCTGTATTTGTTGAAGCACAATAAAACTATGAGCCATCTTCTTTAGCTCTCTGGTTTTAGGTCTTTCAGGTTTAAAAATACATACATCTTAAGAGATATAGCTTATATATCTTGTCTACATAAAGATCATTATGAATACATCTCTTTAAACATATTAAGACATATTTATAATGATCGTTTTGCAGACAAAAGACATACCTCCAATCAACTTGGACTTGAAGGTATCTAGAGCTTCAGCTCTTCTGAAGGGACCACAGTGTATTTATTTTTCACAGTTAAGCCTATTTATCAAGATTGGAGTCTTTCACATATTTTTATAAAATTTGGCTTTTAATAAATAAAAACAAGAACTCTAAGTTCTATAGTGATTCATGATTGTGTTTTCTTTGAAACTGTATCTTAATTTGACATAAAAGAAGTACTAAGCTTATTCTAGTGAGAAATTAGATTAGAATTAGGAAAAGGAGAACTAATATTTCCCAGATATGATCCTAACTAGCTAAAACACATTGGTAAATAAATCATTTACTCCTTCTGATAATCAAGTTTTTTGAGACTCAGGGAAATAAATTCGAGGCAGTGATATGTGTTCTCACTGTTTTAATTAGTTATTTTGCTTTGAAGTCATATCTCATGCTTTTCCTTGACTTCATTGTAGATGGGGAAAACATATCTGGCCCAGAATAAGGGCTTCTGTTATTGAGGGCTTGACCTTAAAACATGGCTCAGACATTTACTAAATATCTAGCCATCAACACATTGCTCAGCCTCAGTATGCCTCAGTTTCTCCATCTATTTAAAAATAAGGTAAATAATAGCACCTCGCTCATAAGGTTGTTGTGAAGATTTAATTACGTTAATACATGCAAAGAAGTCACAGCACATAGGAAAATTCTTAATAAATGTTATAATTTTAAATGTTATTTAACAAATATATTTATAAACAATAAGCACATTGTTGAAGCAAGAATAAATCTCTTTACCCTCAAGCTGCTTGCTATCTGAACAGGAGACAGATAAATTAATGTGTTTTCAATATGTTATGATAGATGATCAATTGTAAGTTTATACAAGCTAACATGGAAGCTTAGGGGAGAGGTACCTACCTCAACCTGGGGAGGGGCTGGTCAAAAAGTTTTCAAAAAGGAGATCGCACTTAAAATGAGTGTGGAAAAGGAGAAAGATAGACAAACAGGTAAAAGAGAGGGTCCTAACATATAGGCATGAGAGAAAAGTGGCTTTATTGAGGAGAAAACAACATCAATATTATTGGATGTTAACATCCTCTTTTGGTGTGAGACAGACTAGCATCAGATTGTGCAAAAACTTGCATGCTATACTAGGAGGTTTGGACTTTCGCCTGAAGGGAAATCATTTAATATTTTGAGAGCAGTAACTTGAAAACATTTTTGGCTTAACAAAATATGTCTCTGGTAGCAGTGTTAAAAGGTGAACTAAGTGAGCAATATTGGTAAGAAATAACAACAAAAGAATGCTCAAGTGAATATTACTAAATTCATATTTTAGTCCATAATGTAATCATGTATAGGGTAATTTAAATAAATTCTGACATCAGGGGAAAATCACAATGCTATAATACTAAGTGAAAAAGCTAAGATACAAATTAATTATCTGGTGGCACATATATTTTAAGTAACTTCTAGAACTTTAAAATGTTACTTGTGGCAGAAATAATGTGAATTTTATTATCTACTTTTATTTCTCTTTATTTTCCCATTGTCCTCAATAAGCATGAATTCATTGCCTTTGTTACAAGAATAATATATACTTTTAAACATTGTAAGTCATATCAGTTGAATTAAATTCTGGTGAGTTTCTCTCTTCCCCTCTGGCACAGCAGAAATCATGCTGACGTACTTTTTAATTATATTGAGTTTGTTAGATATAAAATGCTTGTCCCTTCTATTTTATGTAATATGATATGCAAAGCCATTTTATTGGTTAGCAGCTGCAGAACACTTGTGCAGTTTGAATTATGAATTATATTTGGGTTTTAAGCATTTATTTTTTGTTATACAGGTTAGATTTTCCTCCCTTGTCTCAGAAAAGAGACTAAAAAATAGACTAAAATCAAGAAACATGTTAACATAGACCATATACAGACAGACACAGGAGACAAAACTTTTTTCTTAGACTAATGATTTAACATTAACTATGCCTTATTAAGTCCATATTTTAAATATTCTAAAAGAATTTTGATTTAACATTTTCTACTTTCATATTATAGTAAAGGAAATAAACCATAGATTGGAATATATATATATATTTAGAAATTGTTTTGTTAGCTAACATGAAATGTGTACTGATGTTATTAGTTATAAAGACACAGAGAAATTTCACAAAAAATGTATTACAAGTAAAACACATGAAATAGAACAAATATTTTTCTACTACCTTGATATGATGCCTTCTATCTACATCCTAATCAAATATGTATGGTGATTCAAGCCAAACTCTGTAATTTGAAATATATCTATATATTTATTATTATTTTCAAAATTAATTTATCAAAAATTATCTCCTTCTACTCCAGGATATCCATTAATATAAAGTAAAGTAAACGATGACCAAGATAAAAAACATTCATGCTTTCTCATGTTGATGATGATGAATCAAGCATATTGATATGGGGGTTGTTTCATAATGAATTACATCTATGATGACTTGGTATTAGGGTTACAGGTCTTAAAAACTCAACTACTGAAACTTGTTAGAAAGCTAAATTATTAACGTAGATTAATCCAATGGCCATTCAGTGATTATAAGTTGAGCTATCACCAGTTTCCTTAGGCAAACCATTATTGGTTAATAAAGACAATTTTATGAATTAGCATGAAATTAAAAGTCTACTAATATGAGTAGCAAGATATGTTATTTAAATTCCTGAAGAATTGCTAATAACTCATTTGAAATGTAGATTTTATTTTTAATTTTGACTTATAGAGAGCTCTCCTTGGTTGGCATAAGGAATTATTCCTGAACAGATAATTATTTGGCTATTGTAAGTGGATGGTATTTAGAGCTGTATTTATTAGCTTATCTTGTCCCTTAAACATTTATGAGCTAGTTCTTTATCATCCAAATGTCAAGGGAGCAAGAAAGATGAGCTGGAAAAAAGATACTGTGAGACCTTGTGGACGCTAAAGAGATATGATCACAGGTAGGGATTCTGTCTCAGGATGTTTTAAATATGTCAGAGCACGTTCTCTCAAGATCCACTCAAAGGCTTGATGAAGGAATAGGGGGAAAATTGAAGGTATTCAATGAAGCATAAAGTGCAGTAGGTGAGCAAAAACGTAAATAAAGCTCATCTCATTCATTCATCTCCTTAATTTCTCAGAATTACCATTTCAGGAAATGTACATCTCTATTAAGAAGAAAAAAGAGGCTCTAAAACATCATTATATTTCAATCTTACGACAGTCATTCGAGAGACAGGTTTTGTGTGTGTGTGTGTGTGTGTGTGTGTGTGTGTGTGTGTGTGTGTGTGTGTGTGTAGCAGTAGTAGCTTGTTCTTTGTCCTAGAGACAATGAGAATATTTTACCTTGAAATTACAAACAATAGCAGTGTCTGAATAATATTTCTAAATATGCAAGATAAATTTGTTATTAAAATGTGTTCTCTTTCTCTGCAGATATATCATTCAGTCCTGTAATTTTATATGCCATTTAGATGCCAATACATCTCATTGTTATGTAGCTTTTGAACTGATGACTCACCTAGCCAAGTGACTAATGTGTTAGATGCCTAAACTTTATTTCAAAATCAGCATATCAATCCATGTACCCTTAATAGGCCCTTCTCCGAACTGATCATCTCCCAGTATTTCACATCTTAGTAAACATGCTTTCACTAATCTGCTTCTTCAGGCTAAAATATTTGATACATCATTGACTCCTCTTTCTTTCACACTTCACATCTAATCCATCAGAAACTAAAATATATCCCATAGTCAATTGTTTTTCTCATTATCTCTATTATTACTGCCTAACTGAAGCATTAATTTCTGCTTTGCAATAGCCTCCTAATTGGTATCTTTGTTCTACACTTGCTGACTACTGATTCTTCTTTATTCAGTAGTCAGATTGTTTTAAAACATAATCTGATTGAATCAGATCTCTAGTCAAAATCTTCCAGTGGCTCACATCTCACTTATGTGAATAAAAAGGCTTTACAAGAATACAATTAAAAAAAAAAAAGCAAACAGTAAAAGTTATTTCCACGGACTAGTAGGCATTGCATGACTTAGTTCTGATACTTTGCTGGTTTTATTTCCAACCACTTCTTTTGCTCAGTGTGCCTCAGCCAGCCAGATCCCAGGGGGTTTCTTAAACATGCCAAACAACTCTACCCCAGAGCTTATGTCATTTGCTACTTTCTGTAACAAGAGCACTCTTCTTTTATATGGCCACATTAATGATTGCTTCATTACTTAGCTGTCTGCCAAACATTACCTCATCACAGAGGCCTGCCATGCAAATCTATATAACTCTCATTTACATGACAAAAATAACTCTATTTCCTTATTTTTTGTCGCCCCCCGTTATAATATAATCTCATGAAAGCCAGGATATTTTTTTCTTATTTCTCTGTACCTAGGGCCTACTTGGAAGAAAATCCACACTCAATAGAAACATGTAGAACAGAACACTGTTGCAGAGAAAATATTTCAGTTTTCTTAAGTACTTGTGGCTCTTCCATAGAAAAATAAAGAAAAAAATCAAGAAAATATTGCAGGTGTTAAGTATTTTTTCCTTTATAACTTCAAAAATAGTCTCTTCTGAGTTCCTAAATGACAATTTTAGACCACCCTTTCATGATCTCCTGAAATACTGTTATAATCAAATCACTACAATAAGTATAGAATTATATTATATTAAAAATGATTTTTATAGCTCCTATTTCTTTCACTATTTCAACCATTGAATGCTATCATTTACCTAGTTTGAGAAAGAGTTAGAGACTGGCTAGAAGAATATACAACATCAAGTGAAAGTAGCTGAGAGGGGGAAGTTTATAGGCATTAGATGTAGTCAGGTATAGTCTAACACAATATATTGGTAGTAACCTGCTACCAATGGAACATAAATTTGGTGCAAAACTTTCTAACATCCAAAATGAAAAAGAGAAATTAATTGTGAAAATTCCCATTTTAAAAGAATAAAAGAGATCAATTGCTTAGAATAAATATTCTAGATGCTAAGTTTTTTTCGGGATTTCTTTCAAGATCCTCATAGAGATGACACTATCAATGTGATAAGTGAGGTGATCAACAAAGCCACTTCTTATAAAGCCTCTGATACTTATACACATATTTAAAAGCATCTACTATGGGCATGGTGGCAGTGAGGAGAAGCAACCTGGGAGATTTGAATGGCCTACGAACACAGCTCTCTTTTCTACTGAAATCCTAAAGTGGATGCCCCAATATCTGGAGGAATAGAGACTTTGTAGACTTCAAACCATTCTCCCCAGTTGCACATGTTTGATAGATACTGAGGCAGAATGAATTTGAAATGATACTTTCTGATGAACTTGCAGTGCAGCTTGTCATGCTGGCAGTTAAACCCAAATGCAGGTGTCCAAAGAAGCATAAAGCATGAAAGGCAAGGAGGAAGGTGGTAGAATTAAACCTTGAATGAAAACTCAGAAGTTTAGCAAGAACCTCGCCAACCAACCTTATCTCAAAAATGACTATGATACATTTGTTCAGAAGTAGTCACAATTACGTTATAAAAAATTTTGCATTCAGTTAAATTGTAGACAAAATATTGTGTTTGAATCTATTTGGGGGGCAAGAATTATCATGTCTACTTCACTTTTTATGTCATTGGTGTCGCAACAACAAAATAACTCGTCATATAAAATAATTTGTTTTTGTTATTTTTTTATCAAGCCAAATTAGGATGGATAGGTGAAAATGTTTATGTATCCAGATCATTTAAAAGTGATATATTTTTAAGAATCAGGCTGTAAGATAAGGGTGGATGCAATATATCCATCCTTTACTCAATTCGATATTCTCAATGTTTTATCAAGAGAGCCTGACAACTGATTCTGAGTTTCTCTGTAATATTACAATATGAGTTTGTTTTTAAGTGAGCATTAATAAATTATTGAGCTCTTACAACTTAACCCATATCTAATTTTTTGATAATGGAGTTACAAGCCACAGTAAGAAAAATAAAATTATATTTTTTTCCAAAAATAAAATACCACTTATATTCTTTTAAAATAATGACTGCATGTTAAATATTGACATTGTGATATTGATTCCTCTTTATGCTTCTAGGATTAAAGGGGTGAATTTAGAGTATCTGCAAATTTTATTAAGGTTTTTAATTCTAAGCTGTCTACATTTGGAAGATAACTTGGGACATGGAAAATATAACTTTCTAAAATTTCAACAATAATTATTTTTGCCTATAGTAGTGCTTCTCAAACTTTAGTATATAAAACAAAATGTCTTAAATTGTTGACTTATGATATGCAGAAATACCTAGATGTTAACATTTTGATTTGGGTGATCCTAATAGCGATATCTGCTATATTTTGTAAAACACTGGTCTAGAAAAAAAATGAACTTTGTTTTATAGAATGAGATCATTGATATAATCAACTTCTTTAGTTTTTGAAGAGAGATTTTAATAACTTGTTTAATTTTTTGTGGATATTTAAGAATATTTTTCTGTCTGTTAATCAACTTCTCAATCCACTACAGTGGTGGTCCCCAGAATTGTATGCAAGAACCCCTGTGGGTTAATAAATCTATCTTCAAGGGGGAAAAAAAACTGACTTTTATTTCTATTTATTTTGCACTTCAACATAATGCATATGGCATAGTAATGCATTGGTAGAGTAGAAATGCATTTAATTTATATGTAAATGTTTATGAGCATTCTGAGTATATTTGTTCAAAATTATTTTTATTGATATGTTAAAAGTGTTGGCTGCTTCCAAATTTTGGCTACCGTGAACAGTAACATGACTGGATACAGAAAATCTACTTTTACACAATAAAATATTATTCATCCATAAAAAATAGAATAAGATCTTGTCATCTGCAACAACATGGATGAAAATGGAGGTCATTATGCTGAGTGAAGTAAGGTAGGCACAGAAAGATAAACATCTCAGTTCTCACCTACTTGTGGGGTCTAAAAATCTAAACAATTGAACCCATGGAGATAGAGAGTAGAAGGAAGGTTACCAGAAGCTGGGAAGTGTATCAGGGCATTGAGGGGAGATGGGAATGATTAATGGGTACAAAAGGTACTTAGAAAAATAAATAAGACCAACTGTGTAATAGCACAACAGGGTAACTACAGTCAATAATCATTTAATTGTACATTTAAAAATAACTAAAAGAGTATAGTAACACAAGGATAAATGAGAGGACAGATACCCCATTTTGTATAATGTGATTATTATGCATTGCATCTCTGTATCAAAATATCTCATGTATCCCATAAATATATATACCTACTGTGTCCCCACAAAAATTAAAATATGAAATTGAAAAGAAATGTTGGATATCATTGCATCAGAAAGAAGTGCTTACTTTTCATTACCCATAGGGAGGAGAAATAGTAAACATATCTTAATGCCTATAAATACAATAACTACAAGCTAGGAACTGTGTGTAGATTATGGGGAACATTTTATTGTTTAGTTAGATAACAATAATTTTTTTCAGAATCAGTTCTACTTTTTCAAGATTTCCCTGAAATTTCAACAAGTCATGGCATTAACCTAAATTCAAGTTTTGTATTTGCTTATATTAAAGCTGAGGTAGAAGGAAATTAAGATTTGAAGTACCTGAATTTACAGTTCATGCTTTTAATCACTTTTTTTTAAAGGCAAGAATAGCCGCTTGTTTCCTTTTAATGTTTCATTAATTTATTTTTAGCTGTGTTATTGCCAGGCAGAGAATAGATAACTTGGACTTAAGACAGTGGTAGGTGGAGGTGGGGAATCTTTTAATGTCTGCTTCTATAATTCTTCCTTTATTACTCAATATCTGATCTTTATTTTCCCTTAGTATATTAAACCGGCACTATTTTTGATAATTTAAAAATACAGGAGATTGCCTGGCAGAGGTGCTAGATATGAACAACTAAAATCAAAGTCCTGCATAGTTGATAAGAAGATTCCTAAATTCAAATGTTCTCACCAACCTCACTGTACTCAGGGGTTCTCCAGCAATCACAGCCAGTTTATTCTGTGGCATCTCTGGTCCATAGGCTAAGAACAAAACCACTAACCTGTCAGATAATCAAAAGGAAGCCTGAAAAGATTGACCAATGGCATAAGGGGTCAACAAACTAGCTGTACTTAAATTTGATTTTATTTCTTCACAGTTCACTATTATCCCCCCACTGACAGGTAGGAGGCAAAAAGATTAATAAGTCAAATTAGAAGTTAAATAAATATGCTGTATGTTAAATTCATTCTTGAATTTTTAACCATCTTGTTAATAGTAAAATGTGAAAAGGATTAAAGTAACTTTTATGAATAAAATTATATTGAAAAGTTGATTTCACTGGGCAGTGACAAAGTCTTAACAGCAGTTACCTTTCTGTTTTTTCTTATACATAGAAACCATTTCATTAAAGACATTACGTGAACTAATGTAAATCCTGTGTGCTTTTCTAAACACAAGTTCATTTTAGAGTCTACTTCATTGGTTGTTAATTGAAATCTATCACTTTTATTATAAATGCCATTAAAAGTCAGTGGACAGTGTAATATTACTACATATTTTATTACAGTCTAATAGTATAATGATTCTAGAAGTAGTGAGCTGAAATTGCTTATTAAATCAAAAAGAAGGAAGAGGAGGTAGTGAGGAGAAGGAGAGGGGAGAGGGAAGGGAAGGAAGAGGGCAGGAGAGAAAAAAGAAGGATAAAAAGAAATAAGAAAAGAAAAAATGCAAAGCCAGTCCATTTAAAATTGCAATATTCTCATTTGTCACACGGTTTTAAAATCAGTTTGAAAGACTAATTTTCATAAGTCCTGGTATCTTTCATTTTGCCAACACAGCCTAGGAAGAAGAAATGGCACAAGCTGTTGGTCTCATACCACTATCTCATTTGCTAGTAATGGATTATCAATGTTTATCCTTATGTTTTTTAAGATGAGAACAGTTTTTGAAAGTTCTAGCAAGGAGCAGAAGCCACTCTCACGGTTTGGTGATAGAAAAACGATGCTTTCTTGAGGAAGGTCACCATTTCAGTGGAATAGCCTGAATATTAGGAAATATGAACATTGACTTTTGTTCTACACCTGAGTATCATGCCATTCCCTCACCTAAATGCCCCTACATGTGATCCTTATATAAAAACCTGCCCAAAGTAGTCCCATGTCCTATTCCAGCCTCTTTCTCTCCTGTTACCCGTATCCTTATCTCCTTTTATTATTTGTTCTTTCCATACTTTATTTCTTATATGCCTCTAGCTTAGTATCTCACTAGCTTCCTCTTAGCATGAAACAACCTTCTTCTTCAATTAAGGTAAAAATTTTAAGTACTCTGTCTAGCTCAAATGTCACATTTTCCTGGTAGGGTGTGTGTGTGTGTGTGTGTGTGGCAATGGAAGTGCACCCCTGTGCTCCCTTTCTGTGTTTTTATGCTTTTTATTAATTTTGTTTTTGGCAGCACTAAGCATCTCTCTATATTTTTCTAAGTTACATTTTTCATTTTTTTAGAGACAGGTTCTCACTATGTTGCCCAGCCTGGACTTGAACTCTTGGGCTCAAGCAATCTTCCCACCCTCCCACTTCAGCCTTCACAGGTGCATACCATAGCTCCTGGTTTCAGCAAATCTTATCTAAGTCTTCTGTTGTATGTTTTTTTTTTCTCTTGCAGTCTATGAGGACTGTACCCTTAATTTTGTTTTTATTTCTCTGGAACACTATAAATATTTAATAGATGTTTATTGGATGAATCAAAGAACCTATTGCTTTGAGGTGAACATTGAATTCTGAAAGTTATACTTTGTTGTCTTTTAATATCTGTGGGGAATTGATTCCAGGACTCCCTGCAAATACCAAACTTTATGGATGCTTAAATTCCTCATATAAAATCATTTGGTGTTTGCATATAACCTATGCATATCCTCCCATATACTTTAAATCATCTGCAGATTACTTATAATGCCTAATACAAGGTAAGTTATATGTAAATAGTTGGTATATTAGTATTGTTCAGAGAATAATGGCAAGAACAAAAGTGTGTACATATTCAGCACATATTATGCTTTTGTTCTGAATATTTTTTATCTGAGATTGGTTGAAGCTATGAATGTGGTACTCACATACAGAAGGGCAACTGTATACCTCTGCAATTACAGAAATGTGTTCGACCTTGGAAGTTGATGGAGTCTACTTATTGCTAAAATCCCTCTGCCTCAAAAAGTCATATCTCCAAGTTATATTAGCATTATGATAGTAGTTGGCCTTAGAGAGAAAGAATAACGTACTGATAAAAAAACAGGAACTTTGGAACTCGACTTTCATGCACCTATAGAGACTGAGGTAGAAGGGTAGGAGGATTGCTTGAGCCCAAGAGTTCAAGTCCAGGCTAGGCAACACAGTGAACCCTGCCTCTAAAAAAAAATAAAATATATAACTTAGAAAAAATAGAGAGATGATTAATGCTATCAAAAAGAAAAAAAGCATCACAACACAGAAAGGGCATGCAAGGGTGAATTTCTACTGTCAAAACGCACACACAGTAGTTCACACTGTAGCTCTGCTACTCACAGGCTCTGTGATCCTGAATTAATTAGTTAACTTCTCTGAATAGTTTCCTCATCCAGAAAATTAAAACAATGATAGTCTCAACTTAATATGGTTAATGGGAGGCTCAGGTGAGTTAATACATAGGAAAGCATTTGTAAGATTAAATAAGATAAACACTTAATACACGCTATTTATAATTAGAAGAAAGATTTATTACATTAAAAATAATCATGTCAATACTTGAGTGGATATTGAAGATGGCTTGGATATAATAAGAAATTTGCAGATTTTACTCTCATATTCCAGTTTTAGACATATATTTCTCAAACAAATGATTACAAGCTACCTTTTTCTCATGTTAGACAGACTTTACTATAACCATTTTGAAAAGGTAAAATAAAATTTTACTTTAAGTCAAACTTGTACAAACTTTATAAAACATGTTGAAACATGCCCTTGGCTGACAGACAAAATGGGCTCCTCATGGCTAACTGAGGTGCTCAAAGTTAAAACAGAAGTAGGCTGCTATGCTGGGTGAAGGAGTAGTCATGTACTCTGTTCTCAGAAAGATGTCGTAAAAGTGTATCAGGACCTCCCTTTCTACAATCAAACCAAACAAGTTCCTCCTGTCATTGCCACGATAAACTGCAGCTGGAAACCTGTCGCACTCATCCTCTGACCATTTGAAAGAAACGTCTGACAGAGACTTCTGACTTGGGCTCGGAAACCCCTAGTCAGAGATCAACTATTTTGACCAATCAGAAATGAACAAGTTTGAATCCTTTATTTGCATAAATGGACCTGATTGAGAACACAGGGGATCACTCTCTCTATGTAAGCCAGCCTCTCTCTGTTCTTTGGAGAGTACACTTTCACTTTTACCAAAGTCTGTGCCTCCCTAAGCTGCAGATTTTTTTTTTCAAAAAATAAAGCTCTCTATTTTACCTCCACAGATGTCATAGTCTTTTGTTAACAAATACTTGAGGTGTATGCTGTTTCTGTAAAAGTAGAAAAATTGTAAAGTTATCTGTGTGTGCCAAAACAAACAATGATCAATACAGAATTGATCTCATTTGCTCATTAAAAATGTAAAATCTTAGGTAAAGATTACTTCTAATGCTCACAGAGATATTTATCCAGCAACATAAAGTGGTGAACATTCAAATCAATTTCTATGCCATCGGTCTCCTCCCTGAATTTCCTACACCAATAAAAATGTGGCTGGGCTTGTTGAACTAATGTGGAATGGACCATTGGTGATATGAAGGTGGGGAGTGAAAGTGGGAGAGGGAGACAAATGACAAACACATAAATAACTGTAGAGAGTGGTAAATGCTATGAAAAAAAATAAGACAAGTTAGAGATAGAGTGACTGGAAAAAGTCAGGCAAACCCTTCTCTGAGGAGGTAACTTTTGACCTGAGGCATGAAAGGCAGAAGAAATCAGGCTTCCAAATTCCTGGAAGCAACTTATTTCAAGAAATTATTGGTAGCACAAAAGTCCTGAGGGACAAACAATCCTGACATATTTGAAGGACTGTATGGAAAGAAGGATGGTGTGATTACAGTGTAGTAGGTGAAGGTCAGAGTGGAACTTGGTAAATGCAGAGAGGGCAGCAGGGGGCTGGTCATGGACCAGAGTTTGAAGTTAAGTTTAAGATTAAATGAGAAAGCATTGGAGGACATTAAGAATGGCTGTGGCATGCTCTATGTTACATTTAACAATAACATTTTAACTGCTCTAGGGATGATGGATTCTATGTGGCCAGAGAGATAGCAATTTTTTTTGGGAGAGAGATAACAGATGCCTTGCCATTCACGTTTGCTGCAGAGATGGAGAGAAAATAATTGGGATACAATTTGGAAGGAGAGTTGACAGTATTTACTGATGAATTTATTCATTCAACAGATGTATAATAGAACCTACTATGGGCACACACTGGTAAAAGGAATGTCTTCTGATATTACTCGGAAGTCACCTACCCTCTAGTAAGTCATTTACAAAACCCTAATAATTGAGTCAATTACTCTGCACACTGCAAGCTACTATCATAGCACTTGCTTATGATGGCCTTCTGTTTTTAAAATTTGGAAAAGTAAATATTCAAGAGTCATTATAAACAATTACATATAAATATATATTGACATACATTTTCAAGATGCATTCAACAAAATATTGGGTAAAAACTGCATCAAACTTGGGGCAATGTGATATATTTATTTATTTATTTACCTTTCTAAATAGCTCATAATTCCCAAATTCTGTGTATAGGAGCATAACATTTCAGCCCATTTAGGAAGCTCTGTCTGTATAGATTTGATTGCTTGAGCAAATTAAGTGAATTGCAGAATGGACTTCTGAAAAGAAATTGCAGAAGGATGGCAATTTTCAAGTCACATCTTTTATTCACATTTGATTTGAATGTGTACCTGTGTGTGAAAGAGAGTTTAAGTGGATATAATAACAGCTTCAAAAAGGAGCAAGATTCTGTTACTTACACTTTATACTTTGAATGGCATTATTGAATATCTTAAATTGTGTTACAAGTGACAACTATAAATCAAGGAAACACTTCATGCTTGGAATCTTATCTTTTACATTGTTTAAGCTGGTAATTTTCATGCAGTGCTAGAGGAGGCTAGTAGTCATCATGAACTTTCCATTTACAAGAACGTGACCTTTTCTTTACTTCTAAATCTCTTGTCTATTTCTCTGGGTTTAGTTAATGCTCTCACCAAGAGGTAATTGAACACTGACTGTTCTGTTACGTGTGAAGTTCAATGGAGACAGATCTATAGGATCAATAACTGAAGACATGAAGAGTATCCTTTCTGCTAGTGACAGGTGATGAAACCCAATCTAAAGTTTTCTATAAAGTTTGTGGAGCTGCTGTTTCTTATTTATATTAAATTCAAGTCAGTCCTCCAAATTATCTGTAAATATGTAACAATAGGTAAGGCCTTAAGATTTCTTTCTTTTTTTTTTTTTGAGATGGAGTCTTACTCTGTTGCTCAGGCTGGAGTGCCATGGTGCAATCTCAGCTCACTGCAACCTCTGCCTCCCAGGTTCAAACAATTCACCTGCCTCAGCCTCCCAAGAAGCTGGTACTACAGGCAAGTGCCACCACAGGTGTTTGCCACCACAGGTGTTTGTCACCACACCCAGCTAATTTTTTATTTTTAGTAGAGACGGAGTTTCACCATGTTGGCCAGGATGGTCTCAAACTCCCGACCTCAGGTGATCCGCCCACCTTGGCCTCCTAAAGTGCTGGGATTACAGGCGAGAGCCACAGCGCTCAGCCAGGACTTTAAGTTTTCATATTATTAATATATGTTTACCAAACACAGAGGTTGCTATAATTCTATGTATTCCTTATTCGAGCAAAACTCCTGCAACAGTGTTGATGATAAAGTAAGAACTTAGTGTTTCCAAAAATATGTCTATTAATATAAAAATTAAAAGATCTTAAAACCAGCAACACTAACAACTGAAACAAAAACCTTTGCCAAAAACATCTGAGGTACTTTAGTAGAGAACAAAATCAAAGGAAAAATAGTTGTTTAGACCAACCAAGCAAGCATTATGTTCTATGACTCCTTTGGTTTCAGTAGAATAAAAAATAATGATAGAAATTTTATCACTTAAAAATAGCTCAGAAAGAATCATATACTGATACCACAAGAGTGGTTTCAAAAGCAAAACATGTAATGAACTAAAAGCCTTTGTAATAGAGGATGTCTTTATCACATGATTTATGTGATCAAGCAGCTAGAAACAATCAAGCAAAAATCAAGCTGTAAATAAACCCACAGCTCATGGCCTTCTAATATGCCTCAAATATTATTTGACGATAACAATGGCATTTCAAATAACAATTACAACCAAATTATTTACATTTTCTCTAAAAAAAAACCACTTTTTTTTTTTAAAAAAAATCATATCTTGTACTGTTTGTGTAAAACAGTAAGAGAACCAACATTTCTCTCATTTTACAGACATATTCTGAAGCACAAAGAAATTAGATGACTTATTCTTCACTATTTAGTAAACTAGAAACAAATAAAATAAAACAAGATTTTCTGAGTTTGGGTTATTAGATGATGCCTAACATGCCTGCTGCCTGTTTGATTTCATGAAAGAGGTGAGAACAAACTATTTTTCCCCCTTCTTTTCCCCTTTCCCCCCCACTCCCCTCGATTCTTTCCCCTGCTGTCCCTTTATCATTTCTTTCTTTTCTCTCCTCCTCTCCTCTTGACTCCTTGCCCCGTTCTCTCATTTCCATTTTCTCTCACACAACATTAACAACTCATATGCAGGTGTTACAATAGGTAGGTAGTGAGACACAAGCAGGGCAGGAGACCCTACTGCCCCACACAGCCTTCCAGTCACCAGGAGTGTCAGGCCACCATCCAGCGATGGTCAGGCGGTTGTTAACTGTCTCTGTAAAATAATCATTGATCGCAGTCAGTGCCAAGGAAAGGGAGTCTCACAAAATACTAAAACGCTTGAAACTGGCGATGAGCGGCTTCCTGATAAGTCCTCAGGAACCGAGCGAGCAGGCTCAGGCATGCACACTAAGAGGCAGAATGGCAAGGTTTAATTGGTATGTGACCTTCCTCTTGAAACACTTGACTGGTAACAGAACACCTAAGTGAGCATCAGTAAACACATCGTGTATTCACCTTCCAAGTGTTGGTGGGTCACTGTGCAGGTGGACAGCGCCCCCCAGTGGAAAAATCAGGGGAGGAGTAACACAACCCCGGAAGCACGCCAATAAGATCCCAGGTCGAAGGTCAAACTGCACACTGATCTCCCACGTTGCCTGCTTGGCCCTCTTCCAAGTGCAGTTTATTTCCTTTTGTTCCTGCTCTTAAGCTTTTTAATAAACAATCACTCCTGCTCTAAAGCTAGCCTCCGTCTCTCACTCTGCCTTACGCCCCTTGGTTGAATTCTTGCTTCTGAGGAGGTTTCTGGAGACCTGTATAGATTTATCACTGCAAACATAGTTTAGTGCCATTCTCCAGTGGTTACAAAAGGGCATGTGGTAGACACATGCAATTATGGCATAACTTTCATTTGTTAATTTATTCAGCCTACTGAGCCAGTACTCCAAGCCTAGGGATACATATAGCACAGGAGAAGAAGATAGTCACTAAACAGATACCATCGGCCAGGAGCGGTGGCTCACGCTGTCATCCCAGCACTTTGGGAGGCCGAGGCGGGCGGATTACGAGGTCAGGAAATCGAGACCTTCCGGACCAACATGGTGAAACCCCGTCTCTACTAAAATACAAAAAATTAGCCGGGCGTGGTGGCACACGCCTGTGGTCCCAGCTACTCGGGAGGCCGAAGCGGAAGAATCGCTTGAACCCAGGACGCAGAGGTTGCCGTGAGCCGAGATTGGGCCACTGCACTCCAGCCTGGGGATAGAGTGAGACTCCATCTCAAAAAAAACAAAAAACAAACAACAAAAAACAAAACCAGATACCATCATGAGCTGTGCTATGCATGTGACTCTATTTGTGTAAATAGCAGCGACATCTGACCCAAACCCGTGAGCAGGCTCAGGGGATGAGAAAGAGAAAGCAGAGATGAAATCTGACAGATAGTGAGCTTAAAGTGAGCATAGTAGAGATAGTAATAGAAAAGTACTGTAGGCATAGGCAGCTCTACATACCAAGGCCTTCTGATACAAAATAAGCCCCGAAGTGTCAGATAGAACTCCAGATCACCATTATTTAGCATTTACATAAACACTCCATATCGTATCTGTATATACTTTACGCCACTAAAGAAAAACCTAAGGCAGAAGTACTTGCTTTCCTCAAATACAAAAATAGGAAAATATCAACATGTTTTAGAAAACAGTTTATATTTTTATTTTCACTTTATCTGACTCAGGAATAACCAGAAAGACATAAAATAGGAATAAACAAAGTGAAATTAGGTAAAGTGATCCAAAATAGTCTTCCTCATTCACTGTACTTAAAAAAATAAATATTAAGAAAAAGAAGCAAGACGTTGAAATAATTTAGGTGTTATAAAATTTGTAAGATAGATAAGAAAATCTAGAATTTTGAACTCTTTGATGATGTGAAACTTCACAAACAAACCAAAAAGAACAAACCAAAAAAGCACACATTTCCAAATTTAATTTTTTAGACTAACCAACTTCTTTTCCACCAATCCATCAGTAATATGAAAACTGATACAAGGAGCTTTTACTTTTCCTCTTTCTTATTATGAATTCACTGATAATGCTTGCAAACTGTTTCTAAATGTGAAGAGCATTATGCACCTAGTACTTACGTATTACATGCCCCAAAATAGAGGAAAAAGGCTTTATTTACTAACATCCACATAAACAGGAGGTTATGTTTTATGCTAAAGAGCTATTTTAGAGCTTTCATTCCAAGCTTTGGGAAAACTAAAGTAGCCAATTACATTAGATGGAAAAGACTGCCCTAATAAAATATTGTAGCTTTCACTTATTTTTCTATGAAAACAAAATTGAAAAAAAAAAAAAGCCAATGCAGTCTTATAGATATTTTCATGTTCTGGAAATACACAGCAATGCAAATTGTATTCCATCAGGACCTGTAGCAACTATTGCGTTAGAAAGATGGATGTCTGCACAATAATAGAAATCTCTCTCTTATTTCATGAGAAGACAGAGTTCAAGTATAGGAGGCAAAAATATTTTGGTCATTTTTTACGGCACACTTTACATTCTGAACAACTAATCTTTAAATAAATCCTATTTTAGAAAATTGAAACAAAACTACTACTAAGACACTGGGAAAAAACACAAAACTTACCCACATTCTCTACAGCCTTGTGCTAACCCTGATACTGATTTTCAGTGTGAACAGAAAGAATAATATCATGAGCAGCAAGGCCATGGATCTTAGCTGACTCCAGATTTTACAAAATCCCTGCTGTGAGTGTGAATCCCTTACAGAAGTGGTGATTCATGTCCTTTTGTAAAGGTTAGTCCTGCAAATCTTTAAGGAAAGAAAAAAAAAAAGAAGATAAAGGAAAAAAAAGAGGTGACTGTAGGTCTTTCAGTGAGTGGAAATAGAATTTTCCACAATCTATGTACTCCACAGGGGTCCATTCCTCTCACAGTTGGTGTCTGTTCTCCCCGGCTCTAAGCCCCAGAGCTCCCAGTAACATTAATTGCTTCAAAGTCCCTGTCTAGAGAAGTAGATTTCACTATAGTAGAAAACTTAGAAGTTAATTTCTATAAAAATAAACACCCCTGAGTTCGGGAGAGGGGCTAGGGGATGAAGAGAGGTTGATTAATTGGGTACAAATATACAGTTTGATAGAAGAAAGAAGACCCAGTGCTTGACAAATCAGTAGGGTAACTATAGTTTACATAATCTATTACATATTTCATAATAGCTCAAAGAGAATAATTCAAATGTTGTTAACATAAAGAAAAGACAAGTATTTAAGGTAATGGATATCCCAATTACATTGATTTGATCTTTGCAAATTATACAGAATGCATTAAATTATCATATGTACTACCAAATTATGTATATCTATTATGCATCCAAAAAAAAAGAAAAATATAAATCCTCCTGGAACACCTATAGAAAATCTCCTAGGTCTCCAAGTTAAAAATATCAATATGCTATTATATGAAGATGTATATTTTGATGGAATATATAATTGCTTTGTTCTCCGTGGAATATTATCTCATTGTCATAATTTTCTTTAAATCACAGTGTTTATAGGATATCGAAGCCAAAAATCATCAAAGAATACTTGGATACCTTGATATCAGTAATCAGTTCTTTATAATCTGCTACAGACTTGGGATATTGCTTGCATTTTATTTTGTTGATCTGCACATAAAATTGTTGCCTGTAAATTACCTTGCATATCTGGTTCTATATTATTTCAGCATTAAACAGAACTCCTCAGAGTTCGTTTCAGGTTATTTCATGTTGATGTTATCCTGTGCCTCACAGCTGCCTTTTCTCTAAACTGTCTGAAGAGCCAGCACTAATCCATAATGTACTGCACCTGCTATTAGATTGCATGAACTCAGAGATTGATATACACAGAGAAGGAAAGCTCATTAACCAGACTAGGTGTATGAAAGTTCAACAGACAGCACACGGAGAAGTTTATCATTGCAGTTCCATTATACTCTACTGTCAATTTCAAGTACACCAGTCTTTCAGGCACATATTTTTTGTTCACCTGAATTTTCAAGTGGCCAATAGAACAGGTGAGGGTTAGTGAGTCTAGGCACTGCTCTGAACTTTGGAAAGCATAGTCATGTTTCTGACTCCTACACTGCTATTTTAGAGCATTCTAGAATCTGAGTCTCTTCAAACATATCTGTCAAGAAAACAGAAAATTCTATTTTTATGTTGCTCTTTGTGTAGCACAAAATTAAAATGAGTTAGAAAAAAATTAAGTCCTATAGGACACATTAATTTCAAGCTTTTATACTTATTGTCGAAACCATCTGGTAAGACTCCAAACTGTTTTGACTATTTTCAGTTGCTGTATATTTTATGGGGTAGTGTCTCAACTTGAGTGATGGTGGACTACCTGGTGTAAGCTGTTTCACCTCATACATGATTAAATTATATATCTTCCTGTCTGAACAAAGATTATTTGAAAATACAGGAAGCATTCGGCACCAGGGAAATACATGTTAGTATTTGAGAAGTGTGGAACAGTGCAGAAAAATATCAATATGTGATGAAGACATGGTAAGAATCTAAGAAAAATAAGAGGGAGTTATCTGAATGTTAAATAGACAGATGTCAAAGTATGCTTTTGAAATCCTATTCAAATGGCCCTCATATCATTTAATTTTCAGTTGTTAGACTCATTTGGGCAAAGCAAGTTGGTATCCAGAGAAATCAAGAATCCTCATTCCTTGCAATTGGCTGAATCAAAAGATCTAATATATGTTAGTAACAGGAGTTCATATGTGAATCAAGATGTAAAACTTTATTGCAATCCATATTTTCTGCTTTATGGTAGATTATAAAATAATGACATATTTTGAAATGTGTCAAACTATGAAAACGGAATATATCTCTGAATGCCATTGAGAGTCAACATTAAAAAAAAAACTGTTAAAAATGCAGAAAGAAAGAAATATCAGAGACTTTTGAACACAGAATAGATACAGTTGTGGTGTAGAGAGGGCCACACAACACAAAATAATGTGAATGCTCAAACTGGAATCTGAAGAAGGAAAGAAACAATACTGGTTTTGCTGTGGCATTTGCCTCTTTGACTGCAGAGCAAAGCTGCAGATGTTATAAAGCAGAAAAACAAGTTGTGAAACTTTTCAAGGTTATTTAATCCAGTCTCCTTCCTTTAGGCAGATGAATTCCCAAGACGATAAAAAAGAACTATAGAGTTGTTGATTCTATTTTAAAGTACTCTAAGGGGGAGAGTCCAGGACATTCCTTCATATACTTTTTCCAGCTTTTATTAACATAACAGGATGCTTACATACATATGAATTCAGTAACTACAAATCAAAATTCAAAATGGTGCTGCAAATCTGGAAATTATATTTCAGTATGCAGGTAATGAAAAGGTTTTTTTTTCTCTACTTCCCTCAATATATCTACCATTAGATATCTTCCCATTTTAACTTATCCTTTAATTATTAAATACGTTGACAAATTATCCTTTTCCCATTTCCTCTGACTTTACAATTATAGATTAGATCCAAATTTATAATGCTTGTAATATTTAAAATTAACTTGATTTGTGTGTTTTACAGTAAGAGAGATACACTTACCATTTAGTTGTATAAGAACATAGAAATAACAGATTCTTAGCAGAAGATGAGATATTAGAAGCTCAATAATAGATTTCACATTTCTACGAAATTTCTGTTTGGACAGCTTCAACAACAAGGAACTTCATATGTAATGACTGCAGCCCACACAATTTTCTGACAGACTTAATTTATCCTTATATAATATTTATCCTCACATAATGGTTAGATTATATTGTTATTTTATTTGAAAATGATTGGGGCTTTTCATTATTTCCTTTTAAATTTCACCTTGTTAGATATGCTTTTTTTATTCTAATATGCTGAGCAAAACTAGATATTAATATCATAATCTGGTGTATTTACTTTTACTGTCAGCTTTGTGTCATGTTGGTATGTCCTTATTCAGCCACTTATGAGCATACTAAAACGACAGTACTAAGTACAGAAAACTATCAATCATTTTCAAATCCACAGAGAAAATTACCATCCATGAGAGACATCATACATTGTCTATAGCATTTCCATAATACTAAAGCATAGATGATTAATGAAAAAGGAAATACAGTATAGACTGACTTTTATGTTTTAGAATTTATGCTAAGACTATTGATTACCTCTTCTACTTAGAAGTTTCTACATCACTTTTACATATTGAGTGTCAGCTGGGAAAGAAGGTAGAGAAAATGATAGTCTCTGGATGATTTCATGGATGTTTAATACTTCCCACTAAAAATACATTTCCCCTGGGAAATTTGACTGATACCTAGAATAATGTATTCCTGATTTTTTCCTTTAAAAATAGCTTTGTTAAATAGAAACCTTCTTCAGAGTCAGCATATTATTTCATATTGATAATTGTAATCTTCAAATTAATTAACTTATAGTTCTTTGCTTATCATGGTTTGGGTGAAAAATATGAAAATACCCTCTACTCTGACAACGAATTAAGTGATTATTGGAGGAAAAGAATGGAACAGAGAAGGCTGGCTTATTTTTTCTTTTTCTGGTGACTTCTTTTCCCATACCATTTTTGCAGGCTCCCTCCTTGCCAGCCTTGCTGGAACCTTAAACTTGAAATAGTAACTCAACATCAAGAAGCCCCAATATTTACTTTTTCAACATTAGTGAGGTAAATATCAATCATAGCCCATCGCCTCGCTATTCATGAGAAGACACTTATACAGAAACAACACAAGTGCAAATTATCTTTTCTTTCATTCACTTCTTCCTTCTTTCTGTGTTCCTAATTTTCCTTCACTCATTCCAAGTCTGCCTCCCATAGTTCCTCATCTGGTGTGATGGTTAAACTTATGTGTTAACCTAACTGGACTATGGAATGCCCAGATAATTTTGTCGGACCTTATTTTGGGTGTGTCCATAAGATGTTTTTGGATAAGAATAACATTTTAATTAGTCCAGTGCACATCCCTTGTGTTGAGTAAAGAAGATTGCCCTCTGTAATGTGGGTAGACATTGTCATTGAAGCTATTGAAGACCCAAATGAAACAAAAAAGCTAAGTAAAAGGAATTGCCTTCTGCTTTACTGCCTTCATTTTGGAACACTTGTTTTTCTTCTCTGCCTTTGGACTATAACTGCAGTCTTGGTTTTCACTGGGTCTTGAGGCTGCTGGCATTTGGACTGAAACTGTGCCATCAGTTTTCCTGGATCTCCCCAGCTTCGTGACTGCATGTCAGATCTTAGGTCTTGACAACTTTCATAATTCTGGGAGCCAATTCTTTATAATCTCTCTTTCACTGTATCTATCTATCTATCTATCTATCTACCTATCTATCTATCTATCTATCTATCTATCTATCTATCTATCTATCTATCTGTTTAAATCCTATTGGGTCTGTTTCTCTGGAGAACCCAGTCTCAGACGTCTGATAGCTTCTGCTATGAAGGCCTGGAACTAAGCTCCATTTGGCCTGGGCTCTACCAGATGCTACCTCTAGCCTGTTTCCCTTGAGGTCTAAGGAATATCTACTCAGGTTGCTTGAGGCTATATGTAGTCCTTGTTTTGAGCAACATTGTTCCTTAAACCCTCATCTTTATGGCATATTATTTGCTTGATCTATACTTCATATTCCCATATTAGGATATGCTATCTTATCCATACTATTAACCCTCTAGACCTCCTTAACCCTCTATTCCTGCTGTGTCTATCCTGGTTTCTATCATTTACCTATGTATCCTACAAAGCAATCACCATCAATTTACAATGACAAAGCAAGTGTAGTTTGTGACTGGACAGAATAAGCCTCCTGAAACTACCCTCTTTCACTATCCTATCTGCCTAAAATTAAAATAAAATCAAGACATCTGTGTAGCAATGATAAGCTTTTTAAAGTGAGGTTTCTAAGACTTAGTACTTAGTTTGGTTAGTTGACACGTGGTGAACATGGAAATACTAGAAGTCAAATAATCTTTTATGTCATTTAAAGTCTTGAGATTTATTTCAAGTTTAAATCTCTAAATTACGCTCTATGAGGGGTACTGTGTTCAAAATAGTTAAAAACATGTATAATCTACATCTTTATTAACAAATAGACAAAATTCAAGTTATAAACACCAGTAACAATCACACCTGGGGAAAGAGATTTAGGGGAGGCAATGGTCAGTGTTCTGAAAATTATTGACTTACCCTAAGGAAATGACTAGGGCAGATATGTGTCAGGAATGTAGCCCTAGAATGAAAATGGTACAATGAAGTAACCCTTACCTCTGCTGAAATTAAATTCGCAGTAAGGGAAGGAATGAAGAGAGAGATTTCCACATTCACTTTCATTAAGATTTATGTCTCAATTTTCTAAAATTATTCTTAGAATATCCTTGATGCTTTTAAAAAATACGTGCAAAAGTTGTCAATTTTGAAATATACACAAAAAATTGAAATACCTCAGATATAGGTTTGGTAGGAATACCTTTGAGGTACATTGAGGATTAATTCAACTAGTTTGTTATTCAGAGTATAAGCAAGTCCTGAGAAAGAAAATTTCTAAAGACCATAGAGAATCCAAGCTCCTTTTCCAAGTGTGCTGCCATTCTGCCCAACAGGCCTTTTGTTTTGTTTTCTTTTTAATAGCTAGGCAGTTGGAGGGGAAGATGGTTTAATTACTGATAATCTGACAAAGCATTTTTGTCCTCAGTTCCCTACCCTCCAATTAAATTGAGAAGTTTCCACTTTTACACAATGTGAGTTTTATTTAATTTTTTAGGGATTTAAAATAATATATGTATATACATATATATAAATTATCTAAAGTAATTTATTTTAAACACACCTAGAGCTTTACCACAGCCAACTTAGACATAGCTATGTTCAAAGTATATCTTTTTCTTCAAGTATAAGAGTTTCTTCCATGAAACAAAGAGGGCATAGCATAAGGCCCACTATTTCATATTTTCTGATACACTGGAACATAAATAAGGATATGCTTTCCTAAGACCTCAGAAATGGAATCATTACAGGAGAAGGAGAAGAAATTAGAAACCTGAAATAATCACAACATTATATAATGTTGGAATTCCCAAACTGCTATACCATTATACATCTATTTGTAACATAAAATAAAATTGAAACTTCTAAAGATGAAAAGACACACACACAAAAAAAGGTCAAGTTCTCTATCTTTGATTTCCACCCCTCCCCCCCAAAAAATAGCAAAAATTTAAAGAATAAGCTTTAGATCATCCAAGTAGACAAAGATAATACAAAGCTATATAGTTTCAATTCAGCTTTACACACTTGTGGTCACTTTTAGAAACTGAAGTAAAGTATGCCTACTGAAATCTCCAGTCAGAAGCAAACTTAACTTATAGGCCTAATGGGATCCACTGATGACATGATGAATTTTAATTTTTGGCTAGAGATTCACATATTAATATATCATTACTAGAATTAAAAATAGAAGCCAAAAGAGGTATCATATAACATTTAACCATTATATTAAACACATGCTTCTTTAAAAATTCTGTTGTTTTTTGACTATCATAAGACAAACAAATTATTTACAGATACAGTCTAATTTCTTTTTAGTAGTGCTAGAATTTACCAACTAGTCTTGTAAAGAGGTGGTAAAGTAGATTGAAGAGGGAAATTTCAATCTAAATGCCTATATTAAGAAAAAAGAAAGATATCAAATAAAAAATTTAATTTTACATCTCAAAGAACTAGTCAAAGAATACACTAAGTCCAAAATCAGCAGAAAAAAGACAACAAATAAGGATTGCAGAAATAAATAAAATAGATATTAGAAAAATAGAAAAAATTGATAAAACTAAATGTGGGATTTTTAAAAAATAAAATAAAATAAGCATGCCTTTAGCTAGACTAAGAAAAAAGGAGAGAAAACCCAAATAAAATAAGAAAGAGAAGATATTACAACTAACACCACAGAAATGCAAAGGGTAATAACAGACTATTAGGAACAATCATATGCCTAACAGGTTGACCTCGAAGAAACAGATAAATTACCAGAAACATATGACCTATCAAGATTGAATAATGAAGAATTAGGAAATCCAAACAGCACAATAATGAGTAAAGAGAATGAATTGTAAATAAATGTCTCTTAGCAAGGAAAAGTTCAGGACTTAATGGTGTTGCTGGTGTATTCTACAAAAAATTTAGAGAATTAGCCAATCATTCTCAAACTCTTCCAAAAAATTTAAGAGGATAGTACACTTTCAAGTTCATTATATGAGGCTAGCATTACCCTGATAGCAAAGCCAATTAAGGGTTCTATAAGAAAAGAAAATTACAAGGCAATATTTCTGACAAACATAGAGACAAAAAATATCAATGAAATACTAACAAACCAAATTCAATAGAAAATCAAAACATCAATACACCATGAGCAAGTGGGATATATCCCTAGGAAACAAAAATGGTTCAACATATGCAAATCTATATGTGTGATAAACCATATTAACAGGATGAATAAATGACGAAAATTATATGATCATCTCAATAGAAGCAGAAAAAGCATGTAACAAAATTCAACATTCAGTCATGAAAAAAAGCTTAACAAATTAGGTATAAAAGTGCATGTCAACACATTAAGTGCCATATATTACAAACTCACAGCTAATATCATTTTTAGTGGTATAAAGCTGAAAGCTTTTCCCCTAAGATTAGGAGCAAGAGAAGGATGTTCACCCTGTTTCTATTCAATGTAATACTAAAAGTTCTAGCCAGAGAAACTAGGCAAGAAAAAGAAAAAAACAAACATCCAAATTGGAAACGAAAAAAGTTAAATTGTTTATGTTTGCAGATGACATGATCTTTTCTGGAGAAAACTCTTAAATATTCCATGAAAAAAACACTGTTAGAAATAACAAATTCAGTAAAGTTGAAGTATACAAAATCAACATACAAAAATCAGTAGTGTTTCTACACGTTGACAAGGTATCTGAAAAAGAAATTTAAAAAATGATCCAATTTACAATACCATAAAAAAAATACTTAGGAACAAATGTAACCAAGGAGGTTAAATACCTATGTACTGAAAACTACAAAACATTGATTTAAGAACCTGAAGACATTAATAAACAAACATTCCAAGTTCATGGATTAGAAGAATTAATATTGTTAAAATATCCATATTACTCACAGTGATCTACGATTACAATGAAATTTCTATCAAAATATTAATGACATTTTCCACAGAAATAAAAAGAAATCCAAAATCTCTATGGAACCACAAAAGACCCAGAATAGTCAAGGCAATCTTGAGAAAGAAGAAGAAAGCAAGAGGCATCACACTATCTAACATTAAACTACACTATAAAGCCATGGTAATAAAAGCAGCAAGGTACTGACATAATGAGTGACATAAAGACCATGGAGTCAAAGCAGATAGCCCAGAAATAAATCTATGCACTTACAGTCAATTGATTTTTGCTAAAGGTTGCCAAAGGTCGCAAGAACACAGAATGAGGAAAGAACAGTGTCTTCAATAAACAGGTGCTGTGAAAACTAAATATTCACATACAGAGAACAAAATTAGACCTTTATCTCACACCATATCTAAAAATCAACTCAAAAGTACTAAAGACTTAAATCAAAGACTTGAAACTGGAAAACTACTAGAAGGAAGTACAGGAAAAAATCTGACATTGGCCTGGGAATTTCTTTCTTTCTTTCTTTATGTCTTTCTTTCTTTCTTTCCGTCTATATAAACCCAAAAGCATAGACAACAGAAGCAAAATAGATAAATGGGATTACATCAAGCTAAAAAGCTTTTGCACAGCAAAGAACATAAATAATAGACTGAAAAGACAACTTATGGAAATGGAGAAAATGTTTAAAATCATATATCTGCAAAGGCTTAATATCCAAAATATGTGTTAGGAACTCAAATAACTCAACAGTAAGAAATGAATAATGTTCATTAAAAATGGGCAAAATATTTGAAAAGATATTTCTCAAAGGAAGACATACAAATGCCTAACAGATATATGAAAAAATGCTAACATCATTCATCATCAGGGAAATACAAATTAAAACCATAATGAAATATCACCTCACACCTGTTAAAATGGCTATTATCAAAAAGATGAAAGATAACAAAGTTTTCGAGGATGTGGAGAAAGGGGAACATTTGAACATTTTGGTGGGAATACAGATTACTTCATCTATTCTGGAAAACACTTTAGAGATACCTTTAAAACTACCATTTGATCCTACAATCCCTTTACTGGGTATATAGCCAAAGGAAATGAAATTAGTATGTTCAAGAGATATCTTCATTCTCATGTAAATTGCAGCATTATTCACAATAGCCAAAATTTGGAATCAACCTATCTGTCAATTGACAGATGAATTAGTAAATAAAATGTGGCATATGTATGTATCTATTTATAAAATAAAATATTATTCATCCTTAAAAAAGAAGATCTTGTCATTTGTGACAACATAGATGAGCCAGGAAGACATATGCTAAGTGAATAAGTCAGGCACAGAAAGACAAATATTTCATAATCACACTTGTATGTGAGATTTTAAAAAGCTGAACTGATAGCTCCAGAAAGTAGGATGCCAGTGGCTTGGGAAAAGTTTGTGGAAGGGATCAAAGTTCCAGTTAGATGGGATGAATAAGTTAATAGTTAACAGTAACATATTGTATACTTAAAAATCGCTAAGAGAATAAGTATTTTAAACCTTCTTGTTACAAAAAAAAAAAAAATGAGAAGCGATAGTATATTAATTAGGTTGATTTAATTATTTCACAATGTCTACATATAACAAATCATCTTGGTGTACTGTAAAAATAAACAATTTCTCTTTGTCAATTATACCTTCATAAATCTGAGAGAAAGAACTAACTTGAAAAAAATAACAATGGAAAACATTGCTATTCTTTTACTGCTAGAAACAAACTTTGCACCAGCCACATTACAAAGTAAAAACCTTGACTTTGTAATCAAATCTACTGTAATATCAGTCCTCAAAATCAAATTTTATCAAAAAGTATTTTAATATAGATTTAAATGCATAATCAGTAAGATATGCTGTAAATAAAGAAAATAAATATCTTTAAGTTTAAAAGACAGGAAAATAAAACACATTTGAAAACACTAATCTTAGTGCAAGATGCATACATAGAATACATACTGGGTTCAGAAGTATTGTGAGAAAAAGTTCACCTCCTCTGATACTTTTATCCAGTTCTTGGGGTCCTCCTGGATATTCTTTGTAGAAAATAGTGTGGGTGAACAACCCACAAGTCTGTCGAGGGAGGACCTAGTTAAAATAGGGGAAAAATAGTACATGGCATGATTTATTTAAGAAATTCACCTCTATCTCATAACTTCAGAATATGCAAGCTGTAATTTCTTATTGGATTTTCTTTGTTGCTAAGGTCAAAATCTTACTGTAATCACAAGTTGATATTGGTGTAATTATGTAAACATTAAAGGAGTTTCCAAATCAAAGGCATACAGCATACAGGTTAAATAATTTTCACTTGGTTCTATAAATCTAACCCACCACTTGCACTATGTTAAATATTAGGGAAAACACACAGCCATCTAAGTCTTAATTTTATTCAAAGATGGAAATTCTCCAAGATTACATCTCTTATGTCATTAGGCTGTTACTCTCCTCCCTCTGAAATTAAGTCCTGCAGTGTAAAGGTACTCAAGTTCTGGGATTCAAAACAATTGGTTTGCATAACCCCTTCCACATTAGCTTTGTTTTCAATATACTCTGAATTTAAATTTTGTCACACAGCAGTCAAGTTATTTAGTGATTACTTCTAACATATTTTGTGGGTTTTTTTTTTTGTAAGTCTGAATGTTTAATAAAGAAAGCAAATAATTAATTTTATTCCAAAATCATATTTTGAATAACAAACTATTGCTAATTTAATGGACAAATGTATTTAATTGCTTAGAGTTTTTATTTTCTTTTAATTCTTTGTTTAATTATCATAAGGGTTATTAAATTTAAGGTAAATAAATGCATGTAATATTGGTTGAAAAGAATGATTTTATTTCAAAATATGTTAAATGTTCATTCAACGCAAGGAATTAATGCTATACAAGATCTCGTGGTGTTTTGGATATAGAGGGTAATGCAAATGTAAAGGGAAACCCGAGTATTTTCACTATGATTTGAAATTATGTTAGTAATTCTGTTTATACCTCCTAGATTTCTGTGGACACCAATATCACTATTTGCATTATCAACAACTCTTAAATCTGAGGCTTCTTCAGACCTTTGGGTACCAATTTACAATAAAATAAAGCTTCATGACTAATAAATACTGTGTATCAGCTCTGGTTAGATACATGTGGGTGCATTTGTTTTAGCCACAGATAGAGATTAAATAGAAAAATAAATCATAAATAGATAGATGATAGATGGATTCTAACAGCAATATGAATGATGAATTAGGAAGGTGTAAATATTTAAGTGAGTGAGAACAGTTTGTAAACAAGTGCTCTGATCTTGGCAACTAATTATAAAAACATAATCTAAGTCACTAGAAATAGGAACACATATTTTAAAATAGGCTATTTTGTCTCAAAGTGAGTAATATAATGTTTTAGTTTTTTTTCCAATGAATGATTCTAAATTGCCATCTAAAACCCAATTGGTTTTATTCTCCTTTATAGGATTTCTACATCCTATTATTTTTGAAGTACTATATGGGAAAAAGAAAAACACATATCTCCCTTTTTGGAGTATGTAAGAAAAAGACAAAAAAAGAAAAAAAAAAAGAAAAAGAAAGATCAGACACTTCTGAATGTCTGAAAGCCAAAATAAACTGAGTGGATAAATTTAACTCTCAGATGCTATTTGTTACATTCTGTCTGTTGATAGAATAACAACCTGAGAGTTGTTTTCTTAATCCATGGAACCTTATTCTCCTGTAAAACTGTCAGTAAAACCACCCAACCATAGAGATACTGAGAAATTTCCTAGGAAAAGTACAGAATCCCCAGACAAAATTTTAATACTGAAACTACAGTGGATAATCTATACAAAACTCATTCCTATTAGTTTCAGCTTGTTTTAGACTTGTCAAAGCCACTCCACAGCTTAGGAGAGGCCTAAAGCCAAAAGATATGTTAATGTATAACCACTGAGGTATGTTGGGCATTTCTGACAATCATGTAAAAGAGGTTTGAGGTTGCATCCTTAGAGGAAAAGTTCCTCAGTCTTCATTCCTCATGTAAACATTAACATTCTTTAATACATATGGCCCTCTGTGCTCACCATGATGCTATTGTGAATGAAGCCCTTTCTGTACCGGGCAGGTTTCAGATGTGGATATTCTTCAGTGCTGGTGACTTGAATACCCCAGACCTTCTTCCAAGCTGCATACAACTGAATGTGAACCGGGTAGACCCCTGAGTGATGGGGGGCCACGGCATAGCCCATGTTGATTGGTATTCCATGTTCCTGAAAGAAAGCCAGAACAAAATCATGATGGAATGTGGTCAATTAATTCAGTTAAAATAGTTTCCACCAATATCTATTTAGAATACATTGAATTCTATGCTAAATATGAGAATTAAAAATCCAGCAAGGTAGAGGTTTAATCTTTGAGAAGCTCATAATCTGATAGAACTCCAATGGCATAACAAATACAGTCATTACTTTGGGCATGTGGTGTGTGGGTGAGATTAATTTAGAATTTTGAATATATAAAGTTTTGGGGAAAGATAAGAAGTGAACCTGGCCTTTCCTCAGATAAATATGTGAAGGGGGATGGTGTCATTTGAAGAAGTGCCCAAATGTGGAGGATGAAAGGGCATAGAATTTGTGTGTGTGTGTGTGTTGGGGTGTGTGTGTGTGTGTGTTTGTTGTTGATGAAAATCAGAAAGGTAAGTATGAATGATGAAGTGATGAATTTTTACATTTAAACTGAGGGATTTAGAATTAATTTGATTTTAACAAGGTAGATAAGAAAGCTTTCTGAGGGTGGAAGGACAAGGTCTGCTCTTAGTTTTAAGAAGGACCTAGTGACAACATGTTAAGATAAACTATAAGGGGAAAAAATAAATAAAGAATGTGCATTAGGAAACTATTTTTATGGCGCCAATTAGGTGAAGATAGATAATTAAATAAAATTATTTACGGTCAGATTCAAAGACAGGGAACTAATACCATACAAGATCCAGTGATGTTTTAGATACCCAGGGTAAAGGAAAGGTAAAGGTTAAGATTTTCTCCTTGTTTTTAGACCACAGCAACTCAATTTATTTTTATAAAACTTACACTTTACTATGAGATTCTTGGGTAAACTGTCAACTCTAAAAGAAAACTAGTATAAATTTAGACAAAATATTAAAAAAATGTCAAAGAATGGGATTGCATTGCTAGGTACATAAAATAGAGCTGCTGTTTTCTCATTTCTGCTTCTTTACATCCCTCCCTTTAAATGCTTATCTGCTTTATAAAGACTCCTTGTAGGATTGAATCTCATCAATTGAGGTTATAAATGACAATGCACAGTCATATATGAAAGCCGATTGAATCAATAAACAAAACACAAAAGTGTTGACAATTGCCATTTCTATTTTCTATTACATGGTACACAGCAGAGGAAAAGAATTCAGTCTGGTATAATAAGCAAGTAGTGAATGGATCATGTATCTACAATGCCTTAGTCATACACTACACTCAGCTCAGAAGATGGACCCTAAATTTTTCACAAGTCTCCATCATTCTTCCTTTCATGTAATGACCCTCATCGTATAGTCAAAATCATCTCTCTCTCTCCAAGACTATGGGTGTTTTCTAACATCTATTACAGCAAATGACTCTGTAGAAAGACTGAATTATGAAATCAATGCTGTAAAATGAGCTAGAGTCTTTTGCTAGACACTGGGGAAAATTTCATTTCTTGATCTGTGCAGAAGAAAAATACTTCTTTCTAGCACTTGTGTTTCTGATTCAAGATAAAGTTGGAAAAGTCCAGTAATAAAAGTACCTGGAAACTACCAGAGAGGACAGGCAATAGTTGTTACCCTGACATCACTAAGGGACATGCAGTGGGACAGCCTTAATTCTCTCAGGTTTGTTCCTTGCGCCCCAATGAATGGTCACAAAGTGTTTTGAGGATAAGTGATTAGTAAAGACTATTAGCATTTGTACACTGTTGATTTTGTCACTTTTCACATTTGGGTTAAGTCTTATGGTATCATGTCTTATTGTAGTGTAGATTCCATAGATCCTATAAGAGACATTGTTCTAATAAATAATTAAAGCCATATTTGAGGATAAGTATTATTTCAGGATAATTTGAGTATAATTATTTGAGGATATTTGCGGATAGTTATTTATTATACATTGTTCTAATAAATAATTGAAGCCAATTTGAGGATTCTGCAGCATTCAAGACATTGTAAGCTTGTGGACGCGTTGGGTGTGAGACAGAGATGTACTTCATGAGAAAAATCTAGAAACAAGGGTGTCCAAAGTCCTCTGTCTGGTAAATAGAATTTGTATGAACGTGACTAGAAAGGTACTCCTGATTCACAGGAAAAGGGAATAAAATCCATTATCCTCCTTTTACACTCTCAAGGGATTCATACTGAGGTTTCATAAGACTTGTCCCATAATGTGAAAAGTGACAAAATCAACAGTGTACAAATCCTAGTAGTCTTTACTAATCACTTTGTTAGTTCTCATTCTCCACTATTGTATAATGTTTTACTCTAAATTTGGGGGCCTAGAAGGCTAGATAAAGTGTGTGAGTATCCTAGAAACAAAATAAGAAAAATAAAATCAGCAAAAAGAATTGAAATATCAAACAACTATATCGCCTCAGGAAAAAATAAAAAGACATTTTACTTTTGACAGGTAGTAAAATGAATTGCAGAACTTTCATAAAAAAACAGAAGGTAAAACACAATAGAATTGGTGAGTAGGAAAGAAGGGGCAGTAAAAAAAACTTATTATGTTTATTGATTTTTAGGGCCCAGTGTTATACTATTCATAAGGTCATCTTACCACACTGGCAACTGGAGCTCAATTAAAATAGTAAATAATACTACGTAATTATGAGTTTATGCTTTTTCAATCTAAATAACAACACAAAATGAGAAGTAATTCACTAGCAACTCTTTTTCTGTATAATGGGGCTCACTGAACTAGAAGCTTTTATTCTTTACTGTCCAGGGCTTAAAATCTACTTCACAAAGACTTGGCCAACTAGAAAATCAATTAAGCATCATATTTACACAGGATCACAAAAATTACAAGATTTGAAAAGCCTTCCAATATAAATATAGGAAGCACTTGAGACTATAAAAATAGACATATAAATGGCATAAAACAAATTCAAATACAGCATTATTTATTAGAACAATGTCTCTTATGGATCTATGGAATCTACACTACAGTAAGACATGATACCACAAATACAGGGATTTGACTTGATCTAATGTTTCCAGTACATTAAATCCCAGTTGGCTGTGAAATGAGATATTATAATAATTTATAGACCATATTAAAAAAATCACCATTTTACAAAAATTAGAATAAAATAAAATGTATTTAGCACTAAAGCTCTAACAGCAACCGAAATGATGTCATTTAATGTTCCTTTGATAATTCCTACTGATCATATCTTCTTTTAATTACTTATTAACTATATTGAAATGGAATAGCTCCCTTAGGTTATCTTGTTTACCCAGCCCACAGCTCTCAAACCCTCACAGGATGGAAAGCATGCAGGTGAATGAGCAGGTGCAGGGACCAGGATGAGTGTTCCTGGGTACCAGCTGGAGTAGAATTCTGTGTGGCTCCGTGGCAGCATCTAGAGAGGTACCGGCAACTCCCGGCATCCCAGAGGGCGTGTGTTACAGTGTACTCTTTTAGCTTTGTTGTCCATGGACGGCTTAATTGTTTAACAGCTCAGTGGAAGGTCAGGGTGACAGTCTTTTGCACCTGCCTTCTTGGCACCCTAGTTCTTGTCCACTGTCCAAGAAGAATCAGGTCGCATGAAGAAACTGAAGAGTGGTGAATGTGGGGGATTTTACTGAGTTTGTCCCTGGCTGAAGAAACACTTCTCCAAAGTCCTGCTGTCAAGCTGTCCCTCTGAAGTCAAGCTGCTTCTCTCTGACATCCAGCTGCCTTTTCTTTTCTCTCCTCTGCTGCTCTGCTGACCCTCTGCCGCCCCTCTGCCAGGGGAGCCTGGAGTTTTGAAGGGTGCAGGATGGGGTGCAGAGCAGGCCAAAAAGCAACATTCGAGTGGGAAAACAGGAATGCACGTTCTCACTTTGGGTGGCAGTCCCAGGCTTGAGGCTGTGGCCCTTGCCGGGAACCTCCCTCTGCCACTCAGTATTTTCCTGCCCCATGTCTGTATCAGTATTTATGAAGTATTTTAAATTTATGTCTAAATGATTTTCACAATCATTCTATGAGGAGGACTGGATACTGCTACAAAATGTGGAAAGAAAGGCTCATAGAAGGCACATAACTTGCTTATATTTACAAGTGTCAGAGCTGTATTCTACCTGAGTCATTTAAATTCACTATCTTTGCTTCGGCTTTTTCACCAAGTTGCTACTACTGTGACCCCTCCCTCCCTAAAGTATGACTGAAGAGACTTACAAAAAGGAATTGATTTTAATGTGTGTATCTGAACTGGATCTCTTATCCACATTTTATTTTATTTTATTTTGTATTTTTTTTGCTTGGAAAGGTTATAAAACAAAGTCTACATTTCTCAAACTCCTCTGCAGCTATCATTTTTTTATGAAAATGAGTTAAAGCCCATTAGAAGTACTCAAGACCAATTTTGGAGGGCAGTAGGAAGGCAAACCCTAAATTTTGGCAGCTCCTGGCTCCTGTTGCTGGAAGTAAGGTCTTGCAAATAAGCAAGTTCTTTTTGCAGCTGTATGTGGTGCCCATTTGCAAGGCAGCAGCAGAGACCTACTTTTTTTTTTTTTTATATATTTTATTGCTTTTTAGGTTTTGTGGTACATGTGAAGAACATGCAGGATTGTTGCATAGGTACATACATAGCAATGTGGTTTGCTGTCTTCCTCCTCATCAACTATATCTGTCATTTCACCCCATGTTATCCCTCCCCAGCTCCCCACCACCCACTGTCCCTCCCCTAGTTCCTTGCCACAGACCTCAGTGTGTGATGCTCCCCTCCCTGTGTCCATATGTTCTCACTGTTCAACACCTGCCTATGAGTGAGAACATGTGGTGTTTGATATTCTGTTCTTGTGTCAGTTTGCTGAGAATTATGGTTTCCAGGTTCATCCATGTCCCTACAAAGGACACAAACTCATCACTTTTTATGGCTGCATAGTATTCCATAGTGTATATGTGCCACATTTTCCCTGCCCAGTCTGTCATTGATGGGCATTTGGGTTGGTTCTAATCCTTTGCTGTTGTTAACAGTGCTTCAGTGAATATTTCTGTGCATATATCTTTGTACTAGAACAATTTATAGTCCTTTGGATATATACCCAGTAATGAGATTTCTGGGTCAAATGGAATTTCTATTTCTAGGTCCTTGAGGAATCACCACACTGCCCTCCCCAATGGTTGAACTAATTTACACTCCCACCAACAGTATAAAAGTGTTCCTATTTCTCCACATCCTCCCCAGCATCTGTTGTCTCCAGATTTTTTAATGATCACCATTCTAACTGGCATGAGATGGTATCTCAGTGTGGTTTTGATTTGCATTCCTCTAATGACCAGTGATGATGAGCATTTTTTCATATGTTTGTTGACCTCATATATGTCTTCTTTTGAAAAGTATCTGTTTATATCTATTGCCCACTTTTGAATGGGTTTTTTTTTTCTTGTGAATCTGTTTTAGTTCTTTGTAGATTCTGGATATTAGCCCTTTGTCAGATGGGTAGATAGCAAATTTTTTTCCCCATTCTGTTGGTTGCCAGTTCACTCTAATGATTGTTTCTTTTGCTGTGCAGAAGCTCTGGAATATAATTAGATCCCATTTGTCTATTTCGGCTTTTGTTGCCAATGCCTTTGGTGTTTTAGTCATGAAGTCCTTGCCTATGCCTATCTCCTGAATGGTTTTGCCTAGGTTTTCTTCTAGGGTTTTTATGGTGTTAGGTCTTATGTTTAAGTCTTTAATCCATCTGGAGTTAATTTTAGTGTAAGGTGTCAGGAAGGGGTCCAGTTTCTGCTTTCTGTCCATGGCTAGCCATTACAGAGGCAGCTCACCATTACAGAGGCTGACCGCCATTACCAAGGCATTTCTAACTATACCCCTATAAACAAAACTGTAAGGAAGTTCACACAGCAGCTGGGCGGAGCTCACAGCAGCTCAGCAACACCTCTGCTGGCAGACTATGACTAGGCTAACTCCTTGCTGGGCAGGGCATCTCTGAAAAAAAGCAGCAGCATGACAGAAACATAAATAAAGTCCCACCTTCCTGGGACAAAGCACCTGGGAAAAAAAGGCAGTTATGCGCTCCACTGCAGCAGACTTAAATGTAGCTGCCCAGCAGCTCTGAACAGAACAACGGAGCTCACAGCTCAGCACTTGAGCTCCTATAAAGGACAGACTGTCTCCTCAAACAGCTCCCAGACCCCTGTATATCCAAAGAGTCACCTCATAAAGGAGAGCTCAGGCTGACATCTGGCGGGTATCCTTCTGAGACAAAGATAGCCCAAGAAGAAACTGGCAGCAACCCTTACTGTTTTGTAGCTGCTGCAGTTTATCCCCAGGCAAGCAGGATCTGGAGTGGACCTCCACCAGTTCTACAGCAGAGGAACCAGACTGTTAGAAGGAAAACTAAGAAACAGAAAGAAATAACTTCATCATAAACAAACAGAATGTCCACTCAGAGATCCCCTCTGAAAGTTACCAACTACAAAGACTACAGGGAGACAAATCCACAAAGATGGGAAGAAACCAGTTCAAAAAGGATAAAAACACCCAAAACCAGAACACCTCTCCTCCTACAAGGGATCACAACGCCTCACCAGCAAGGGAACAATACTGGATGGAGAATGAGTCTGATGAAATTGACAGAAACAGGCTTCAGAATGTGGGTAATAAGAAACTTCTCTGGGCTAAAAGAACATGTTCTATCCCAATGCAAAGAAACTAAGAACCTTGAAAAAAGGTTTGGTGAAATGCTAATGAGAATAAATAGCTTAGAGAGGAATATAAATGAATTGATGGAGCTGAAAAACACAACACGAGAACTTCACGAAGCATACACAAGTTTCAATAGCTGAATTGACCAAGAAGAAGGAAGGGTATCAGAGACTTACTGTTTTTAACAGAGCTCCTGTGGCACCCTCAGAAATGGTAACTCCCCCAGGGAACCAATTCTATATGGTTCTGAGAGTCCCTGTAGGAGTACAGCATAGAATTTGTTCCATGAGTCCTCTCAAAGATTTTGGAAGCACTGAAATCATTAAGTAAAAGTTTTCTTGTTTAAAATAAAGTGGCTCTTGTTTCTAGCATAGAAATCTGACTTCAAGGGCTGATTTTTGCTTATTTGTAATAAGTATAAAAAGATTTAAGAGCTTCTGGTGAGAAGTCTAGTGGTTTAAATTCTAAGAAAGAGGAAAATTTTGGCAAAACACTTCTCAATATTTATCCAATAAAATTGATTGACATGGTAAATATCTATTTGTCTAGCTGGATACTATCATGTAATGTATGTGACTGTTAAATCTTATGTATTAAGCAGCCAGTGAATATTGTATAGGAGACTACAGTCATTTAAATTAAAATTACCAGATGCACATCAAAACAATAAAGTTAAACTACATTTGAAATCATTGTTTCTGAGTTCATGACTTATGTCAAGCACTTTGCTGAGTACTGGGGATACACTGTGTATCAGATAGGGCTTCTACCTTCATGAAGTTTGAAACCTGGAGACAACTGTGGAAATCAGATAGATGTGTCTTAATTTTCGTTGAGTTTTCACCTAAGATTATTTAACTTAAAATATATATATATTATTACTTTTAACTTCTAGGTATTTTCCTAGCAGAAAAGAATGATGTCCTTGACATGAATATCTCATGTTAGTTGGAGGTTGAAATATTCATCCAACTAATGTTTCCTTAATAGATATTGAAATTAAAATAAGAAATTTATATCTAAGAACTAGAATTTTAATCTTACTCAGCCTATTATTAGTAATTGGGTAAATGCAATTCAATACCATAAATTGTGTCTAGGAAACTTTTGATAAGAATGAAATATGGATAATTACTGCTTGTGTTACCATGATAGTTCTGGTGATGTGGCTGCACAAGCAAGCTTTTGACCCACTGACTTTGTGTTGGTACATTTTCTCCATACCCACAATAATCAAATGGAGCTTCGTACTGATGCTTCCAAGAATGATTTTTCTTATGGATTTTAAATAACAGTTAATAAGTGTAAACTTCAGAATCATAATCTCATAAAATACTGAAAAGAATGAGTACTCCTGATCAATGGTTATTGCGAAAAAAATGAATATCTTAATTTCTTGAATCAGTTTGTTTACATCAGTTTGCTTTTAAGATGAGTATAATTTATAATTATACATTATACATATATACTTCTATATAATATTGATATATGTATATATTTACACATATTTATATATTATATATATGTACATGCTAAGGATAAGCTTTAATTAATTAATTTAAAAAATTTATTTATTATACTTTATGTTCTGGGCTATATGTGCAGATTGTGTAGGTTTGTTACATGGGTATACACGTACTATGGTGGTGGTTTGCTGCATCCATTGCCCCGTCATCTACATGGAGTATTTCTTTTAATGGTATTCCTCCCCTAACCCCACAACCCCCAGGTCCCCGTGTGTCCCCTCCCTGTGTCCATGTGTTCTCATTGTTCAACACCCACTTATGAGTGAGAACATGTGGTGCTTGGTTTTCTGTTCTTGTGTCAGTTTGCTGCTATGAACAGACACTTCTCAAAACAAGACATTTATGCAGCCAAGAAACATATGATAAAAAATCCCTTATCATCACTGGTCATTAGAGAAATGCACATCAAAACCACATTGAGATACCACCTCACACCAGTTAGAATGGTGATCATTAAAAAATCAGGAGACAACAGATGCTGGAGAGGATTTGGAGAAATAGGAACGCTTTTATACTGTTGGTGGGAGTGTAAGTTAATTCAACCATTGTGGAAGACAGTGTGGCAATTTCTCAAGGATCTAGAAATAGAAATACCATTTTCCCCAGCAATCCCATTATTGGGTATACACCCAAGGGATTATAAATCATTCTATTATAAATACACATGCACATGTGTGTTTATTGTAGCACTGTTCACAATAGCAAAGACTTGGAACCAACTCAAATGCCCATCAATGATAGAATGGACAAAGAAAATGTTGCACATATACACCATGGATTACTATGCACCCTTAAAAAAGGATAAACTTTAAAAATAACATTACTAGACCCCACGCATTTCCCATAAAATTCACATAAAAAAGTTTGGATGTTTAATAATAAGCTTAAATCTTAAAAACAGGACAAATAGGTATTCATTTTTATATCTAGATATACACTGACATATACAAATAATTTTTAAACAATATATTTACACTATAATCCATATCTGCACTTTTAGAATATTATTTTAAATTAATAACCTAATTATGTAATTTGCCAGCATAAACTCATTCAATGATTCCTTGCTGTGTTCAGGCTGAAGTACAATTACTAAACTTTGCTCTCCCAATATCAGTAATGATTTCTTCTTGGGTACATTCCTTGATTATTTTCTCCCACCATAGACTGAGGTTGGTTAGGTAAATTTGGGCCCTTATAGTCTTCCAAGAGTATCTCTATATTAAAACTTTCTTTATTACATTTGAATATTTTTGCCAATAGAAACTAAAGTCATCATGTAGAGAGATTATTTTCTTTTTCACATAATTATATAGAATATTTTAAGTACATTGTAAAACATTTACTATTCCAAACAGTATACTAGAGTTTGGACTCTGGAGACTCGTTGGCTGAATTTGAATTTTGGCTTTGCCATTTATTAGTTTTATGACCTTGAGAGATTTATTTTTCTGTGCCTCAAATTTCTCATCTATAAAATTAGGTTAATAGTATTAGGGGTTAATAGTGGGGGGAATAGATGAGTTAATAATTACTCTGCTTGAAATAGTGACCGTGAAGCCATAAACTCTATTTAAGTGTTAATTTATTGAGCAAAGATATACAGATCACTTTGGCAAAAATACCAACTTTGGAAAATGCAAGCACAAGAACCACAAGCTTTAGACAAGTACAATGACTAAGGACTGAAGCAGAGAGGAAATTTAAACCAAAAGCAAAATATGTTCCTAAGTCCCATGAAGATGAAGCAGAGCTAAAATCAGGAATAAGAGTGGCCTGTCCATTACCACTGCCACCTCTTTCCACCTTGCTTTGTATTTTAGGGGCCAGAGTGTGTTAACTGTTTCAAGGAGTTCTCTTGCTTTCTTGTTTCCAGTTGAGTCTGGCAAATGGAGAATCCTGGTAGGAGATCAGAAAGAAGGAAGAGTGAAGCTGGGATATTTATTCTATTAGCTCTTCTTATGCAATGCCATCTAAAGTTGTCAGACTCCTTCAATCAAATGTCTCAAAACAACTGTCAAAGTGTCCCCAACCCTCCATCACATATAACTCTTTCCATCTTAACTCTGGTGACCTTTTCTCCTCTCTATCCCTTCGAACTTTGGGATTTCACAGCTCTCCATCTCCACTGTGTTTAGTCTTAGGATATTATTTGAACATTTCTCTATACCCTACATACTGCTTTGTAAATAGTCTTCTTATTAAATCCTCTACAATCGTCATTGTCATCTCTAATTTTCCGGCACCAGATATGCTGGAAATAGTTACCATTAAACCTCTCTTAGATCCTAGGAACACAGATTAACATTATGGTGAAACCATACAATGTAGGTAACCTCACAAAGGGGTACAGATTTTCTTGAAAGAACACTGCTACAATGGATTGATTTTGATTACCACAGCACCTTGGTGCTAGCATGCATTGCAGTGCTCCTTTGTGAAGATAACCACATCTTTAAAAAATGGGCAAACACATCTGAAAGCTTCTCATGCAGATGTAGAAGATACCACAGGTGAGCATCAGCAGCACCTTGGTGATGCACTTTTGGTCAGACAGTGACATCTACTTTCCAGGAGACCTGACACGCCACAGAGAGCCAGAGGAAAAAATAGGACAAATGGAGGTGCAGAGGATTGGGCTCATAAACATACCGGAGTCATTTCCTGGATTTTACACAAATCTCTGGGCAGAAACTTGAAAAGTTGATGAAGGTGTCAACTGAAAGAGGGGGAAGAATCAGCAAATGTTATTTTCTTTATTTTTATGACCCTATGTTTGCACTCCAGGAAATATGACTTGTGAAACCAGCCCATAATATATTTTGGATAACATGGCCCCAGTGCTTAGCAGAATGCTTGGTACATTGTTGGTATTTAATAAATAATTTTAAAGGAAATAAATAAAAATGTCAAAGAAACACATCACAGACGTTTAATAAATTAGTGTGAAGAGAAAAAATAAAATACTAACTGCATAAAACAATGCCTTATAGTAAAGAGATAATGTATTAAACAGTACCCTGTTGAACTTAAAGTATTGATTTGTCTTCCTAAATGTGCAACTTCTAGGGAGTAACCCTGGTGCTAAAGACAATAGATCTCATTATCTATTTTTCATTTTAATAAGGACTTGGATTCGTATTCTCAACTTTGAAAATGATCCTAGGGTCATTGATTTTCCACTGTGTTTAGGGGACTGAAATTGTCATCTTCTGTTTTCATAAGTGATAAAAGTAATGACTATGTGACCCTGGAAATTGGCTGGGTCAGTCTTGACACTTTTTGGACTGAAGCCTAGTAAATGGTGACAAATCTCTGGAGGGCTCTGTGTTACAAACGCATTTTCCTTTGGAAAAAGAAATAGCACAGAAATGGCATTGCCTCTACAGTGTTGAACCTTTCGATCCTAAGTGGAGCTATTTTGGGCAATTGAGACACATCCCTTTAATATTCTTGACCCTTCTGAAGGTCTACTTCACTGTTTAAAGAGGACTAACAGAAAAACCAAGCCAGTTTTCATTCACATTGTGTAAAATGTCCCAGTTGATTTGGCACTTGCTTTTCTAAATTTTGTGTTCAGAAGTTTTACTTCACTGACATCAAAATATCCAACACATGGCTTATTAATTCCATTTATTCATGTTGAGGGTACAGCAGTGAAGAAAATAGAAAAAATTTCCTGCCATCAGAAAGCTTACATTTTAGCAGGGTGAGTCCAAGTTCATACAAAAGAAATAAGTAAATTGTGGAATATATTAGAAAGTGGCTAGAAACATGGAGAAAAATAAAGCAGAAATATAGAGTGGAATCAAGGGGTATGGGTTGCAAAATTAAACAGATTACTCAGCCATTGTCTAATGGACAAGGAAGCATTTTTAGTTAAGGTAAAAAGTTGTGAAGGATTGATGTATACAGACAATTTGAGAAAGATTATTCCAGGCAAAGGAGACAGCACATATGAAGTCTGGGCATTCTTAAGGAAGAGCAAGGATTCTATTGCTTTTGCAACAGAGTTAGCAAAGGGAGAGATTAGCAAGAGATGATGTCAAGGGGCAGAGTTGCTGCAAATAGCCTTGCAAATTTTTCACTGAACAATTCCAGAGGGCGCCATTCACTTTTACCATGTTTTTCCAGAAGCTGTGCAATGCGACAACATGGAAGAGAAAGAAGGGGTGCAGATCTTTTAGGTTTTTATATATAAAAATTGTTATGATGATTACTTTTTCTGTAGATATTTTTACATGCCTAAAATTAAAATCATGCCTACTATTTTATTTTTATTATGTTATCATCATATTGAAGTGGAATGTAATGAGAGAAGTATGCGAAAAGTTTTGTTTTTGCTGTTGTTACTTGCAGTAGGTCTTTTTTTATTGAAATAAGAAACTGTCATCCACTGAGAGTAGGGATGAGATAATTTGTGCAGTAGTTTGAAGAGAGAGGAAAAGGTATAGAAAAGTAGGATTATAAATAAAATAAAGACTTGTCTTGGGCACTATAGAGGTCCCCTTGGGATCTGTGGCCAGGTTTTAAAGTGAGAACAATTAAACATTGGCCCAAGACAGATTTAGTTTCAGGAGTATAGGCATAAACTTGGTGTCAATTTAGATTCAACCAGAGTTGAGACTTTATAGGGAAGTATGATAAAAAGAAAGGTGTAAAAAAATTCAGAGCGTATACAAGGGAATGAATGCTTATTACAACTGGCTCTTGAAAGAGGTCGAATAAGGAGGAAGGCAAATAACCCAGAAGAGTGAGGGACAACAAAGATGTGGTCAGCATGATATCTGGAGAAACGCAGCTGTGTTACATAGAAAGATGGTTTTGGATTTAATTTAGAAGCAAGAGAAATGTTACAGGTATTAAATGTTAAGTCTTTAATCGTGCATTTAACCTGGACTAAATAATGACATTCAAAATTCTTCAATGGGTTAAGTCAGATGGAAACAAGAATGATATTATTGAGCCCATTATTACATCATTTCTATAGTACTGTAGGCAGAAATGTGCAAACAAAAGGTACTCAAAATAATTTTGCTTAATACAAATCACACAATTTTCACAATATGATATTCTGTAATTTTGTTTTATGTAACAACTATATGTAAATATCTTGGCATATTTCTCATCATTTTAAGTACCTCAAGTATTTATATGCAGCACACAAATAAAATATTGGGCTTTAAAAATCTTCCATCTGATTGTGTTTGATGGAGGATTTTATCTTCCATCTGATTTCAGTGGGATAGCTGGGGATGCCTGTATATGTGAAGTAGACAAGGGAAAGAGGGATAACTGCCCTTTTCAAAGCTGGCTATGGCATGCTTCATTTTCTGATTATGAATATATTTCCAAACTTTTTGGATCCTTCTACAATTACACATAGCAGCGGTTGGGTTGCAATCATTAATTCAAAGGCATCACTTTGCAGAAAGAGTAGATTAGCATAAACTACTACTTTCTCTTAGCAGTGGAATTTTTTTTAATATTATTTTTGAATCAAGCCGAGATTTCCCTTAGGAGGCATTTTCCCAACTTAATGTCAGCTTAACACATTTATGGAAAAATGTTTTAAACATTTGGTATATGCATGAGCCATCCCTCTGATTGTCACTTCCTTCCCCCGCCCCCAAAATACAGAGTGTTATTACATTTTGTCCTTTTATGACATCCTGTGCAGTTTCTTACTTAAAATAATGATTGTTTGCAATTTTGTGGAACTTTTACTACCATGAAAGGCAGGTTAAATTTCATCAGACCAAAAGTAGGTTTTTATTAATAAATAGTAGCCATATACTCAAAGAATTAAATTAATATGTTTACTTGAGTAACTGGCCACATAGATTATTAAATAATTACATTTTTCTGTAGACATGTTGACACATTTCAAACTAAAATCAGACTGAATTATTGCATTTTCATTTTGTTATCCTGCTGAAGTGATATCATATTTGAAAATAAGTCATCAATACAGTTCTCATCCCAAAACAAGTTTACGTTAAACACCCAATTCTCTTATGTTATTAATTAGCTTTAACTCTTCCTATTGTAAACATATTTGGAAACAATTTCTTATATTTGAATATTGCTCAACTTACTGCAGAAAAGACTGCAGAGAACTGAAGTGTCAACTATTTAAAAAATCATGGAATGCTGAAAATGTTTAGCCACTATAGATAAAGTATAAATGACACCATCAGACTAAAAAAATTTTTCAAGCTCCAAAATGTAAAAGAGTAAAGAGAAGAGACAGGAATAGAAAAAGCTATTTTTTAATAGTTTTGAGCGATTATTCAACTTAAATGGGGCATATTTAATAGAGCAGTTAATAATAATAAAACAGAAGAGGTAACTTATAATGCTAAAAACTCATGGAAAACTTTGGCTCTTAATTATTTCACAGTCATTTAATAATTAAAAACAAGGGTAATCATTGAAGCAGTGAAATTAACATTTGTGAGCGCTAATCATGCTGTTACTGACCACTTCAAGAATCCAGTCACAAAACTGTTACCTAATAATTGATTAATATCTCTCAATATCAAATACTTTTTAGAAAGCAGTAAAATGTTATACTTTAGTTTATTATTCTACACAAATATTCCTGTGAGGGCGTGAAAACTCTAGATAATGAAAATAACTTGAATATAAGCAAATCTCAAAATAATTTAAGACAAAAATTCCAAGGGAAAGCATTAAAGCATGCCATTCGATGGGGAATGGATCCAACCTTTGTACCAAAAAAGGAACAACCCAAAAAAACAAAATTGAAAAACATAGGAGTTTTATTTTTATTTTTTCTCTCAAGTAATGGGGAATCTGTAGATTAGTGGTTGCTAATACTGGTTCAGTAGTTCAAGATTGCCAGAAGTGAGGCCTTTGATTCTCTTGACATTTCCTTCATAGTTTTAAGGTGAATACTTTAGTTCCAGCCAATAGGACAATAGCAGGTTAAAGAAAGGAACAAAGGCTAAGGGCCGAAGGGCAGAGCCCCAGCAATATTTATCCTCCTTTCCTGAAACTTTCCTGGAAGCCCCATACTAAAAGTTATGCTTTCATCTGATTGGCCAGAACAGTGTTCAATGCCAACTACCTAAAATAAAAGCTGAGAAATTTATTCCTGTAACTAGGACAGTTTGGCTTCACAAATAAACTTTGGCTTTATTGAGTAAGCACGAAAGTAACCATTGACACTGAGTATACATTTAGAAGTGATGATCAAGGATGTAACACATCAGTAGCCTTAAATGAGAAGGTAAAAATAAGGATTCCCATCCCCTGTTACTAAACAGTCTACTGCCCAATCCTATGTACAAAGTACATGCAAGAATACTGACTTAGAAGATTATAGGAGAACAATACATTAGGATATATTAATTAGGAACACAGGGAGGTGATATGAGAATCTGGAAAATTGTTATTTCAAATTTAGAGCTCTAAGCAGAGGTCATTTCATTTATACAGTTGGAGTTAGGGAATCTGAAGTTCTAACACCTAGGATAAAAAGTTCCTCCATATTCCGGCCCACATGAGCTACTTGTTCCCATCTTCTTCTAATACCCAACACAAAGCTTCCTCTGGGGCCAAATCAATTTATTATTTCTTTCTTCAACATATTATGCACTTTTTCAAGGTTTATTAAGGCAGGAATATTGGAAATAATATTTTATTGTTCACAAATTTCATATTTCTAAGGGTTTGGTAGTTCACTAATAGTAACTGATGAAAAATGTGCATTAGTTAAGAATTCATGAACTACTGTTCATCATTGTGATTCCAATTTTATATGCTGTCTTCAGAACCATGTGTAAGTTAAGGTTTGGAAGGTTTGGTAAAGTTTTGCCAGCAACATACTGCCTCCGTCACACATTTTCTTTCTTTCTTTGATATTCACAACTCGTCAAAAATGTAAAACTTACTCTTAGCACACCAACCATACACTAACAGACTGCAGGTCAAATCCCACAGGTAGCAGTTTCCCAAGCCATAAATAGGTTGTTGTTGAACCTATATGGATTTGATTGGAAGAGCACATTAATTGGGTATAGTCTTGTGCTCTTTCTGCTACTGCTCCCTCTGTTTAGAGGTTCCCCTCCTGCTTTCTGCCTCATGCCCACCTACTCATTTTTCACAAATGTTATCAACTCATTTGTTCACTTTTTTTTTAAATCCTTATAACAAACTAGTGTCTCTGTTGTGACTGTACTATGCTCTGTACCTTTCTCTCAACAACGTAAAATGCTACTTTATTACTCTCACTTCATTCTCCCCTCTCCTATCAACTAAGTAAGTAAAATCTCAGCATCTCAATTATTTTTGCATCCCTGGTGTCAAGTAAAGTGCTCAGCAGATAATGCATATTCACAGTCTGTTAAGGAAAAAAAGAAAGAAAGTGAGGAAGAAAAAGAAGGGGAGAAGGAAGGAATAAGGTAGAAGGAAGAAAGGACAAACAAAAAATAAAGGACTGACAAAAGGATGGAGGTAGTTTTCACACTGAACGTAATTTGGATGTAACTGGAAAACAATAATTTCAAAGATTTATGTGTTCAAATGCATTTGAATGAACTCTTTTAAGTTTTTTCACTTTTTAAAATACAATTTTTATCATTCATGCTCCTTTTTTCTTGGAATGTTTGATATTAGCTTTTTTCATTATTAAACTCTTGTGACCACTTTCAATATGGAGCTTTGGCTAGATGGAGGATTGTAAAGCAAATTAGAATCTCATTTCAGTTTCCAACTTGAATATTACATAACCTTGAAAAAGTCATTTGGCTGCTTTATGCATCATCAACCTCATATTTCAAAAGGAATCATAATATGCTTCTTGAAGAAATATGATAAAAATGATGATAACCATAATGATAATGATGACAAATACTTTGGAAACCCTTATGTGCCAATTATTCTGCTAAGAATTATGTATGCATAAACATGTACACACAATATCCAATTCTCATAAAAACTTGTGGAGTAGGAACTACTGTCATACTTATTTACATATTTGTAAATGAAAGCACTGGAATTTTAATTAATTTTCCAAGGTCACCCATATAATAATTGTTAAAGACAGAATTTGAACCAAGTTTGGTCTGAAGCCAAATGCAAGGGTTTGACTTTTATTCTGAACAATGAGGTAATGACTCATGTAATCTGAACTCATACACACAGGGAATAACCTTTATGGATAAAATTAGCTAAGATTTTGTTTTCTTCTAAAAAATATGACTTTTTTTCCTTTGTATTTTACATACAGACCATTGTTCTGAATAAGTGAAATAATAGTTATAGAAAATATCAATTTGCTTTAAAGCAAGTGAATTAAGTATTCCCAAGTACATTAACTGGTTATCAGCCTACCTCCTAGGGGGAAATTTATGTTACAATTTTCACATATCAGTGAAAAGAATTGGAGCTCCTCTAGTTAAACTTAGAAAATTACTTAAAAGCATAAGACTATAGAGCGATCAAGTAAGCAGAATGATTTTCAATGTTTTATACTTACCAAAAATAATAACAAGATTTCTAGAACAGACAGATGTAAGTCTTGATAGATATATATTAATAAGTTTTGAATGATATAAATAGTTCATTTTTCAATTATTCCTGCTTGATATTGAAGTGCATTTTGTAGGGGGCATTACTTCCTTTGAGGTTAAATGTGTTCAGAAATAAAATAGCTGCTTGACAAGAAAAAGATGCTGCAGTGAAAAAAAGCAATTTGCAGGGGCGGGAGGGTCTGCTATTGCCATCTGCTAGGAAAATCAAATAGATAAATATGTATTGTATAGATTTTCTGTCTAAGGAGAATTCTTTCATCTACCTGCCAATACCATACCAGCAAGTCAAGGCCTTACCATGATATAACACATGACAAGAAAAGCCATTTTTCTCTAAATCCATTGCTAAGCAGTATGAATATTAATACCTAATGAAATACCAATTTTAATTTGCAGGCAAAAAATTCATGCTATCCTTTATGCTGTAAGTTTGGTGAAAATAGGAATTGATGAGAACCTTGGAGACTGCTTAAATAAGCTAGCTAATAAATTTTTTAAACAATATTCTATTTGTAAACTGGGTAAAAACTTTATCTATTATCAATGGGTATATTAAGGAAGATAAATAAAAATATTTTTTGTTAATCAATATATGAATCATTATGCCATTTATACACCTCAATTTTCCATGCTAATCTAAGCTTTATACAATAGCACCTATTTCTCCCAATACCTAAAGATGAGTAGGTTTTACAACAATTATTCATCTATTCAGAGGTCATTCATATGTTGCTTTAATTACCTGTGCTGTGACTGAAAAAGGCCTTAAGAAAACCAGGCACACAAGATGGCTCATTTTTTTGTGGGGAGGCATTGTCCATTTGTTCCAGAGACCATGAGCTCTTACTTTGCAGTGCTGCATGATACAACTGGAACCACATGGCAGTGTATGAGTTCTTTGTGTGACTATGCACAAGTCACACAAACAAGTTCTAGGGCTTGGTTTTCTCATTTGTAAAATTGAGACCTTTCAATATCACTTTAGAAACAAGCCTAAGAAGCTTTCTCCATCTGATTACAAACTCAGAGCGACTTAGATTTATATAATTTTAGAGGCATCAGGAACTTTGGTAGTCATCTAGTTTGATCACTTCTTTTTACTGATAAAAGAATCTGGCTACTAGAATCAAATAACATGACAATGTCTGGAAGATAAACTTACCAATCTTACAAACTTGGAAGAGGAGACTGAAGAAGTGGAAAAAGTAGACATAAGAGCTCAAACATTCTAAAAACACAGTTTAGGAGCAAATAGTCATAATATCAGCAGACTCTAAGAACACATCAGGAGCACAGTGCAGTGAAATCACACATATTAACAATGAAAACTTAGTCTTTGTGAACAATGAAAACTTGGTCTATCTGAATCTGATGTGATGCCTGGAATGCATTTATTAACTTAAAAGCAGTAAATTACGTGTTTTAGGTAGTTGTTCACTGAAATGAACAAGACAATAAATAACTCAAATGCTGAAGTTTTTAAGTGACAAATGGCTAATTCACTGTAATATAATACTTTATATTGAATAATATAAGAAATGTATGCATATTTAACATCAGCAAAACTAATTAACAGACATAATGATGAAGAGATATTTCTTTTAACTACATAGATGTAAAAGAATACTTCATCACATAACTGCAGGAAGACAAAAATAAAAGAGTACTTTTAAACTGCTATCAAATGTCATCTGTAAATAAGCGTTCTATATGCAGTAACAAAATTATTTAACTGCTTATATAAAGGAGCTTCAAGCTTACTAGCTGTTGCTCTGTAATTTTCCCACTGTGATTTTTTCTTCCTTCCTAAGACTATTTTACTTATCACAAATTTCTGATAAAGAGTATTAACTATATTCAGTATCATTCACATATTTCATTTTCTAAACGTTTAGCAGATTTTCACTGCTCTGTCTCCAGGGAAATGCTAGTAATATTTTATGTTATTATTTGATGTTTTCTTATACTTAAAAATTTATTTTGTCTTCTCTGTTTTATGACTTAAAAATACTGTTTCAAAAAACCCCAGATATAATAGATTATTTTTTAAAAATCCAAAAGCACAAAGGATTTAAATTAAATTAAATTAAATTTGAATGCCTATTCTAGAAATTCTAGCACTTCAGAAGAAATTATTAGTAATACTAGATGCATATCTATCATGAGGCTTAAATGTAAAAGTAGGATAGGAACTTTGGAACAGAGGATTAGCAAAATGGATTACATGTATCAAGGTATATTAGAAAATGAGATAAAATAAAAATGGTTTTATCTATGGGAAGCAAGAAAAAGAGGAAACGGAAGATGAGACTAAAAGATAAGTAACTTACTTATTTTGTGCAAAACAGATAAAAGCTATACTTTCCCCAAACAGCTTTTGATACAGAAAAGTTAAATTTTGAATTGACACAAGATAATGTTACTAAAACAGTTTTATCTAGGCTTTTGTAATTTGTTCTTAAAAGTGTATATATGATGATATGATTTGGATCTATGTTCCCACCAAATCGCATGTTGAATTGTAATCACCAGTGTTGCAGGGGAAGCCTGGTAGGAGGTGATTGGATAATGAGGTCAGAATTCTCATGAATGGCTTAGCACTATCCTTCTTGGCACTGTCCTTGCAACAGTGAGTGAATTCTCATCAGATGGTTGTTTGAAAGTGTGTAGCACCTTCCCCATCCTTCCTTCTGCTCCCACCATGTGAGACATCTCACTACTCCTTTGCCTTCTACCATAATTAGAAGAGTCCTCTTCAGAAGCAGAAGCTGCTATGTTTCTTATAAATCCTGTAGAACCATGAGCCAATCAAATCTCTTTTCTTTGTAAATTCCCTGTCTCAAGTATTTCTTTATAGCAGTGGAAGAACAGACTAATACATATAATATGAAAAATGGTAGAAAGGGAAACATTCTTCCAAATTCAAGAACTGCACAGACTTGATGGAGGTAGCTCAGCATCAATTTGTAGAAGAGCAGGAGAACTTCTGGGTCAAGGTGAGAGTCACTAAACCAGAAGAAAGAGCACAACACAAAAATGGCAACAGTGCAGACTGACTGCAGTCATCAGGCAGCAGCAACTACAGGAACGGAGGCAGACTGGAAACATCCAAATATGACCGGGCGGGGTGGCTCACGCCTATAATCCCAGCACTTTGGGAGGCAGAGGTGGGTGGATCACGAGGTCAAGAGATCGAGACCATCCTGGTCAACAAGGTGATACCCCATCTCTACTAAAAATACAAAAATTAGCTGGGCATGTTGGCGTGCGCCTGCAGTCCCAGCTACTCGGGAGGCTGAGGCAGGAGAATCGCTTGAACCCGGGAGGTGGAGGTTGCAGTGAGCCGAGATTGTGCCATTGCACTCCAGCCTGGGTAACAAGAGCGAAACTCCGTCTCAAAAAAAAAAAAAAAAAAAAAAAGGTAGATGGGAGCTTACAGCATGTAAAACAAGGGGACAATTGCTAGGGGCTGTGGGCTATCTTAAGTTAGCTTAGAGGGCTTTGAGACAAAATATGACAATATCTAAATTACATGTTAACAGGATTACTGTAGCTGCTTTGCTGAGAAAGGACCCAAAGGCCAAGAGTGGAGATGGAAAGCAATAAAGATGCTACTGCCATAAATTAGTCAAGAAAGAATAGTAGAATGCACAGTAGTGCAATGGTTATATGCACATTAGTCAAGAAAGAATAGTAGAATGCATAGTTGTGCACTGGTTGAGGAGCACTGTGAACCATCTCCCAGTGAGACACCCATAACTGGCGAAAATTATTTTAAAAACATAAAAAATATCTAGAAAGTGAACAAAGGACATATAATCCATGAAAAACTGTTTATTCAAAAAAATCTACTACAAATGGTAAGAACAGTGAGAGTTGGTGGTATGTGAGCCACGACCTGCTCCTTTCTCTCCCTGCCCCAGTTAAGAGTAGCAGAATTCTTACTTTGGGTGAACATAGCCAAGAAAACAGGGCTACATCTCTCCTTAGTTTCTAGACTAGGCTTATGATTTCTCTTGGGAATGGTAGTCCACAGCATTTCTCCTCTCCCCACCCTTGTGTATAGAGGTTCTATTCTAGTTAAGAGCAAATCTGAGACTTGGAGTTTTTCTCTACTATGTGGCCTCACTCAGGGAAGAAGCTGTACCCTAAGTGCAGAAAGCCAAGAATACTGTAATTTTAATTTTCCCTTGCCTCATCTCAATTGTGGAGTGTTGCTTCCATTCCAGGAAAGGAAATCTCAGAATAATAATAATAGGGGCTACTACCCCAGCCCAGGATCCTGCCTATGAATCTGGGTGGTACTTTGAGAGAAGTAGACCATTGTAGTTACTTTTATTTCTGAGCAGTGGCACAGAGAGTTTGCCCAGAGAGAGAGGTAGCGCTTAAGAAGAGAAATCTGCAATGTTCTCTCCAAGAAAACACTTAATATTTGAGACACAGTGCAGAAATTTCAGCCTAAGCTCACTCTCTCAGAGTAGATATTTTAATGGTAACCAAGTAAGGAGGAGACTGTTGTTATCATAATTAAGATTACAAACAAGTGGATCATTGACTCAACAGAAACTTTCTCTCTAGAGAGAGCCAGAAAAAGAGTTAGCTAAGAGGAACACTCCTTTGGTAAGTAAAAGCCTCATAGTCTGAGCGCTTTTTGTCAAAAACAATCAACTAAACAGTCAACAATTAGTATAGCCTCACTTCTGACTAAGTTCTATTCCAGAGGCAGACAGCTTAACAAAAATATAAGGAAAAGACAAAGAGGACCTTCCTAAAACCACCATCATCCAAGAGTGACTACGCTCCCCATGAGGAGCAAAACCAAGGCTGCACACTTCAAGTGAAAGACTACCTTAAATTATCCAGCCATTTAATTAAACAAATAAGTAACTCAAAGGCAACAAAAATACATCCTCAACATGGAGGGAAGGGATCAGTGAGAAGAGTACTGCAAAAATTATCTAAAATGTCCAGGTTTTTTTTTTTTTTAATACAAGATATACAAAGAAACAGGATGGTGTAATTCATATACAGGAAATAAAATGAGCAATTGAAATTTCCTCTAAAGGGCCCAGATGACAGACATAGAAGACAAAGACTCCAAATTCATTCAAACAACTAAAGCAAACTAGGTGTGAAGACATAAAGATGATGATGACAATATATCATTAAATGAGAATATCAATAGAGATATAAATTTTAATAAAGCATCAAATAAAAACGTTAGAGATAAAAAGTACAATTACTGAAATAAAAAAAATACTACAGGTCTTGTATTAGTTTTTTTTTTTTATATATACTGCTATGAAGAAATATCCAAGAAAAAGAAGTATAATGGACTCACAGTTCCACACGGCTGGGGAGGCCTCACAACCATGGCAGAAGGCAAAGGCAGAGCAAAGTCACATCTTACATGGCAGCAGGCAAGAGAGCTTGTGTAGGGGGACTTCCCTCTTTTAAATCATCAGATCTTATGAGATTATTCACTATCATGAGAATAGCATGGGAAAACCCAACTTCATGATTCAATTACCTCCCACTGGGCTCCTCCCATGACACATGGGAATTATTGAAGATGAGATTTTGGTGGCAACACATTCCTGGCCTCCCCCAAATCTCAGGTCTTCACATTTTAAAATCAAACATGCCTTCCCAACAGTCCCCCAAAGTCTTTACTCATTTCAGCAGTAACTCAAAAGTCCACAGTCCAACGTCTCATCTAAGACAAGACATGCTGCTTCTATCTATGAGTCTGTAAACTCAAAAGCAAATCTGATGCTTCCTAGATACAATGGGGGTACACATATTGGGTAAATACATCTGTTTCAAATGGGAGAAACTGACCAAATCAAAGGGGCTATGGTCCCATGAAAGTCCGAAATTTGGCAGGGCAGTCAAATTTTAGCTCCAAAATGATCTCCATTGACTCCATGTCTCACATCCAGGTCATACTGATGCAAGAAATGGGTCCCCATGGTCTTGGGCAGCTCCACCCCTATAGCTTTGCTGGGTACAGCCCTGTTAGATATAGTGAACGCCAAGTTTCTCCTCAAAGAATCAGTATGTCAGTATGTTCATCTCTCTTATTCTTTAAATCTCCATTTTAAAGTTTACCTTCCTTGTAGTTTTAGTAAACAACCCTTTTCACCAGTTCTAATCAGTAGTTCATATCTGTTCCCCCTGTCTCTTGCTTTGTTCTGAGTCATCCTGGTCATGTGCTCCACTCACCTGCTCTGGTCCTCTGCTCTGATCACCTGCTTTGACCTGAGTTACCCTAGGTACCTGTCCTGTAACCATTCTTCCCACCAAACTACCCACCTTGCCACTTTGGCTTGTACCACTGCTCTCTTTAAAATAGCCAATCAGAATTAGTCTAGACTGTATGGTCTAACCTTGCCAATATGGGAACAGCAAAGCAGTAGGGGCTACCTCCATCAGAAATAAGAATCTCTTCCTCTCCCTTGTCGAGGTATGCCCTCTCCATTGTTCCATCTGTGAAGCTCACTCTTCTATAGAAGTAAATTGACTTGCTGAGGAAATTTATATTCAAGTGCTACTTCTTTTGTGGCACCAAAAATTTACATATAACTGCCCTCTTCCTGGCTGCTTTCACTGGCAGCCTTGAGTGTCTGTGGCTTTTCCAGGTGAATGGTGCAAACCATTGGTGGATCTGCCATTCTGGGGTCTAGAGGAGGGTGGCCCTCTTCCCACAGCTCCACTAGGCAATGCCCTAGTGGGAACTCTGTGTGGGGACTCCCAACTCACATTTCTCTTCCTTACTGCCCCAGCAGAGGTTCTCCACAATTTTCGGTATACTTATAGCAATACTCTACTAATACCAATTTACTGTATTAGCCCATTTTCATACTGTTATAAAAAGCTATCCAAGACTGGGTAATTTGTAAATAAAAAGAGGTTTAATGGACTTACAATTTCACATGACTGAGAAAGCCTTACAATCATGGGGAAAGGTGAAGGAGAAGCAAAAGCACATTTTACATGGTGTCAGGCAAATGGGCAGGTGCAGAAGAACTGTCCTTTATAAAACCATCATATCTTGTGAGACTTATCCACTGTCTCAAGAACAGCATAAAAAAACTTGTCCCCATGATTCAATTATGTCCCACCAGAACCCTCCCATGACATGGGGGGGCGGATTATGGGAGCTACAATTCAAAAAGAGATTTGGATGGGGACACAGCCAAGCCATATCAGGGTTCAACAGGAAATTTGACCTAACAGAAGAAAAATTTAGCACACTTGAAAATTGATTATGAGATTATGCAACCGAAGAGCAAAGAGGAAAAAAATAGGAAAAAAATGAATGACCAGAGCCACAGAGAAATCTGGGACACTGTTAAATGCACCAAAGTACATGAGATGGGATTATCTAAAAGAGTGGAGGGAGAAAAAGAAGCATAAAAGCTATTCAAAAAATTGTTGCCTGAAAACTTGGCAAATTTGATGAAAATTATTAATTCATACATGTAAGAAGCTCAGTGAACTGGAACTAAAATAAACAAAGAAATTCATATGCAGATACCTCATCATAAAAATGTTGAAAGCAAAGGCAATCAACAAACCTTGAAAATAGCGAAAGAAGACAGCTCATCACATAGAAGGGAAACACAAAAAAATTAACTATTCACTTCTCAATAAAAACTGTGGGATACAGAAGGAAGTGTAAAGAAAAAAGAAAATCCACAATCAGTAATAGTATATATAGCAAAGCTATCTTTCAAAAATGGTAGTGAAATAAATGCATTCACAGATATATCAAAATACATTGCCAAACTTCTCTTATAAGAGATTATAAATGTAGTTCTTCAGACTGAAAGCAAATAACCACAGAGAGTAATCTGAATCAACATAAAGAAACAAAAAATGTTGGTAAAGGTAATTAAGCATTTCTGGAAGACAGTATAAATACATATTTCTTCTCATCAGATTTAAAAAGCAATGGTAGAAAATAATATGCATATAATATATTGCTATGGCTATAACATGTAAATGCAATATATTTTTAATAATGGCACAAAAATGACAGGTGTAAGAAAAGCCATATTGAAGTAAGGAAGTAACACTAAATAGTACTTAAATTTATAAGAACAAATGAAAAATAAAAACATAGCATAGAAGAAAGTTTGCATAGAAAACTCTATAAATAAGTAGTTCCTCTGTTTTCAAGTTTTAAAGACATGTAAAATTATATAAAGTATAAACTATAACAATGTATTGCTGAATTTGTAACATAAATGCTTGTAATGTGCAATAACAACGAAGAAGGAAAGAGGGAGGAATGGAGATATGTAAATACAATGTTTCTATATTTCACTGGGAAAAGTCACTAGAAATTGAAAAAGATTCTAAGAAGTTAAAATATTAACTATTAAGCAACCACTAAGAATAAATCACAAGGAAGATTAGGAAATACTTTGAGATGAATAAAAATGAAGACATAACTTACTAAAACTTAGGGGATGCAGCAAAGTTAGTACTTAGAGAAAAATTTATAGCTGTGAAATGGCTTTATTAAAAATGATAGAAAAATCTTTCAAGTCAATAATCTAATATTTCTCCTTAAAACCTTGAAGAAAAGCATATTAAATATAAAGCAATCAGAAGGAAGGAATTAATAAAGATTAGAGCAGAAATTAATGAAATAGAGAAGAAAAAGCAATAGGGGAAAACTATAAAATTAAAATTCGGTTATTTGAAACGATTAACTAAATTGGAAAAACTTTAGATAGACCAAGTGGGGGAAAAGGCTTAAACTGGTAAAATCAATAATGAAAATTAAAACAACACTACTGACCATATACAAATAAAAAGTGTCATGAGGGACTACTATGAAAATTATATGCTAAATATTTGATAACATAGATAAAATTAGTAAATGTCTAGAAATGCATAAACTACAGAAATTGACTCAAGCGGAGATAGAAAATATAAATAGACTTATAACAAGTAAATTCAATGACTTAGTAAATTTAAAACTTCCCACAAATAAAAGCAAGGAGCAGGGTGCTACACTGGTCAGTTCTACCAAACATATAAAAATAATTAATGCTTGTAATTCATGAATTCTCCTCCCTTCATACATAAAAAAAATAGAATAGCAAAGAATATTTCTCAATTAACTATAAGGCTAGTATTACCCTGAGATCAAAGCCAAACAATTATGTTTTTAAAAGATAAATGGATAGACCAGTATCTCTATGAATATAGATTAAAAAAATACTCAAAAGGCACTAGCAATTAAACTCAATAAAATGATTATATGCAATAACAAAGTGGGATTTATCATAGGATTTATCAAAGTGAGATTTTAGATGTTAAGCAACCTGGGGTTAACTTCTAAAAATTAATTAGTGTAATATGCCATATCAAAAGAATAAAGGAGAAAAAACACGTGACTAACTCAATAGACACTGAAAAAGTATGTAACAAATCAAACATCCTTTCATGATAAAAATATATTACAGAAATAGATACTTCTTCAACTTGCTAATAGGTATCTATGAAAAATCTAAAGCTAACAGCACGCCTAATGGTGAAAGACTGCATATTTTCCCCTTAGGACCAGGTATAAAACAAGGATATTTGTTCTCACCATTTCTATTCAACATTATACTCAAAGTTGCAGTCAGGAAAATTAGACAATAAAATAAGATGCAATATAGCCAGATTGAAAATGAAGAAGTAAAGCTATTTCTATTTGTACACGACATAATTTTATATACAGACAATCTTAAGAAATCAACAGAAAAACTCTAAAAATAATAAAAAAATTTCAGCAAATTTGGAGGTTTGGATGTTACAAGATCCACATACAAATATCAATTGTACTTTTATACAGAAAATTAACAACATAAAAATGGAATTTTAAAAGATTTTTTATAATAGCATCAAAAAGAATAAAATATTTACGACTGTATTTAATAAAAGAAGTACAAAATTTAGACTCTGAAAATTATAAAATATTGTTTAAAGAAACTATAGAAGACCCAAATAATGAATAGACAGCCCATGTGCATGGATCAGAAAACTTAACATTGGTTAGATGGCTATATTTCCCAAACTTAATTGCAGATTGACAACTATCACTGCCAAAATCCCAGTTGTTTATTGTTCAGAAATTGATAAGATGATCCTAAAGTTCATATGGAAATTCAGAAGACTCAGAATAGCCAAAATAATCTTGAAAGAAAAGAACCACTTCACACCCACTTGAGTGACTACAATAAAGGTAGTTAATAACAAGGGTTTGTGAGAGCAATTAGAGCACCCATGAATTGTTGGTATAATATAAAATGGTGCTCACACTTTGGAAACAGTATGACTATTCATCAAAATGTTAAACATAAAGTTACTGCCCCAGTAATTTCACTTCTGAGTAAATACTAAAGAGAAATAAAAACGTATGTTCACATAAAAACTTCTACATGGATGCTTATAGCAGCATTACAAAAACTAGCCAGAAAGTAGAAACAACCTCAAAACAATCCAAATGTCTATGAAATGATAAAGAATGGATATATAGTGAATAAAGAAAATATAATATAGCCATACAATGAAACATTATTTTTCAATAAAAAGGAATGAAGTACTTATACATGTTACAACATGTTTGAACCTAAAAAGCATTATGCTAAGTGAAAAAATCTAGTCAAAAAGACCGTGCAATGTATGACTCTACTTATATTCAATGTCTGGAATAAACAAATCTGCAAAGACAGAAAGTAAATTAGTTATTTGCTCAGATTGAGGGAGTTGGGAGAAATAGAAAGTGATTGCTTTCCATAATGAGTTGATGAAAATGTTCTACAATTATGGGAAGTTTGCACAGATCCGAAAGTATCCTGAAAACAACCCTGAAGTTTACACTTTACATGGGTGAACTTTATGATATGTTAATATCAATATCAATAAAGCTGCTAAAAATGATACAACGGTAACTTGCACTAAGTTGATTGATAGTAGAGGTGGTAAGAATCCAAATTAATCAGTTCTAAATACATTTCAAGTAGAGGGAATGGATTAGATGAAAGAAAGAGAGGTATTAGATGAATTCAATATTTACGGCTTGGAAGGATATAATTGCCATTAACCTTGAGGAAAAATATTAGGTTTTATTTCATATGGAAATATTTTTAAATTAATGAAATAATAAGTGTGAGTTATACAGGATCCTCTGTATTTCTTATTTCTAGTTAGAAGTGATAGGCAGCTTCTATAATGTCTTCTAGTTAGTTATCACTGTCTCCTGGTATTCTCTTTATTTTTAATTTAATTTAATTTTATTTTTTTGAATGTGTGCTAGACCTAGTGACTGGCTTCTCCTGAAGAGTATATGATATAAGTGAAGAAGGATTGCTTCTGATATTTGTATAATAAAAGACTCTGAATCAATCTGTCTCTTTTTCTTTTCCTCTCTCAGAGCCTTAGCTCTAATGAAGCCAATTACTATGTCGTATGCTGCCATCCCAAATGACCCACATGGCAAGGAGCACAGGGCAGACCCGAGAAGCAGCTGGTGGGGAATTAAAGTCTTCAATCAATCCAACGCTTATAAGGAGCGAAATCTTGCCAATAACCATGTGAGCTTGGCAGCAGGTCCACCCTCCAGTTGAGCCTTGAAATGACTGCCACCTCAGCTGACACCTTGATTGACATCTGTGAGAAATCCTGAACTGAAGGATCCAGTTATGTCATAATCAACTTCCTGACTCCCTTACATAAACAACACCCTTACATAAACTGTTAAATAATTAATGTGTGTTTTAGGTCTTTGCAGTTTGAGTAATTTGTTATTAAGCAATATCTAAGATATCTGAATGTTCAACTAATGCATTCAATTACTGAAGTAATTTACATAGAAATTTGTACTAAATTAAATCCCTCAAGATCTTGTTCAATTGCCAAAAATTGTTTTATTATTTTTTTTTATTGTGGTGAGAACAATTGACATGATATCTACGTTTCTGATAATTTTTTAAGTGTGCATTATTATATTTGACTATAAGCACAATGTTGTATGGCAGATCTCTAGAACTTATTCATCTTAACTAAAACGTAATGACTCTTGATTATTAAATCCTCTTTTCTCATTTCCTTCAGCCCCTGAAAACCACCATTCTACTCTTTGATTCTATGAATTTGACTATTTTAGATACCTTATATAAGTGGAATTATGCAGTATTTGTTTTTCTGTAACTGGCTTATTTCATTTAGCATAATACCCTCAAGGTTCATCTATGTTGTCACATATTACAGAATTTCCTTCTTTTTTTCTATGTCTTGGCGCTTCAGGGTTTTTTATTATTGTTTTTTAATCTAACTCTTTCTTGCACATGTGGGTCCACTCTTGAGTGTAAAGATTGTTTTATTTGTTATTGAACCTCCAAAATACACTATTTGCTCATTGTGAATTTTTGTTAATATTTTTTTTACAATTTTGTTTTAGTGTAAATATCCTTATCTTATCTAAATTCCCTACTTTTAAATACCATATTAGTTATAAACAGTTTTTTCGGACTTCTTGCATTTGTGGTATAATATCAGGCTTCAAATTGGATAATCCAGTAAAAATACTGTAAGGCATTGCTGACATTGAAAGAAAGCTCTCTCTTAGTTTCATTTCATTATACTATTAATTCACTATCATATTACTTTTATTTCTTTTTAATGTGACATCTACATAGTTGATTGAGTATGCAGTCTATTATGACACACAAGGATTTTCCATAGTCTCTCTTTAATAGATTTGTGTTTTCACCAGGACAATTTAAATGTCAGCATTTTTGAATATTGTGTAATTATGAAAAAAGTTATAGATTTTATAAATATGTTAGCTCTTTAAAATAAGAATTTAAAAACCTATGTCTTCATTTCAAGAATCTTCCCTTAGTCATGAAAAAGATATCAGACTGCTCAATAACATAGCAAGTAATATTCACATCATCAGTGAAAATGTCAATACTGAAGACAAAAAGTTGATGCTTATCTATGCAGGATATTTCATGGTCTGCAACTATTAGTGAACTGAAAAGCTGCACTGGTTTGAAAACTTTAATGAGTTTATATGTGAAACTTATAACAAAATACATTTTTTAAACTTTTTTCAAGTCTATTGTGGAATAAAAATAAACAATTCAGGTTTATGGTACATGCACTTTTTTTCTGTGATTGGAAAGTAGCTATAGGTTAAATCTCAAATAATTTTTGGTAATTTTTTTTCATTAGTGTTTTCATGTTGGCCAATATTTCTAGGTCTCTTCAGCCTTAGTTTATCTGTTGTTGTTATTGAAGTTTTGCAACTATTTATTAACATATTCAAGCAACTGAATAGCACTAAAGCTCTATGAGTTATTGAAGGAGAAAGAACCAAAAAATTTTTTCTCCACCCTACTGTCATACCAAGAAGGGTATCTCGTAACTGCCATATTTCAGTTGACTATGTTTGTCATTAGCTTAACATCCTGAATACCAACACACACACATATACAAAAGACATATACATTTGTGCTCATGGATACACGTAACTCCCACACTCATATATGTATTCACATGGCATACATTTGTGTTACTAATCAATAACTGCTTTATATTAATAAAGCCTTTTTCAACATGATGAAAGGGTAAAGAAGCAGGCTTCAATGTGTTTCTCTCATTATTTTTAAACATAGTACAAGAGAACATAAACTCAAGAATTCAGAGAAATTCCACAAATAAAACCACTCAGATAGATTGTTTTTTTTATAAAAACTGATTTGAAATATAAATATCAAGTTATTAATATGTCTGAATATGTTTGAATCATTTTTGGAACTGCTATGAGAAAAATGTGCTTATGAGACTCACAATCCCTCTGCCAGCCAAGGTCATATCAAGGGATAATGAGGAATGTCAGAATAGGACTTAAAAAGGGATTTAAAGACTTTTGATTTTTATCTATATAAATTGTTCATTTAGTTAGAAAATCTTTTCCCATAATTGCTTCAATTGCAGCTAGATGAGGATTTCAAGATGTTCATTCCAAATTTGTGAACTGATGTTGTCCAAAAATGATCACAGAATTTTAAAACTGGAATTGATCAGTAGCATTATCTGGTCCAGTGCCTTTGGTTGGCAGATGAGTTGATGTAAATTAATTATCTAAAAACTTTGTAGTTTAGAGAATGTAAAAGGAGGGTCATTACTATTTCGAGAGAGGAAAGTAAGACATAAAAACATTAAATAAGTTACCAATTTAGTCAGAACTTGTTGCTCGCAGTCAGGACTAAAATTTAGTCCACCAATATGTCATTTAGGGTTTCTGCTATCCTATCCTATCTTGATACTGTTGATGGTTCTAAAGTGTCAGCTGGATGTGAAAAGATATTAATTTAATAAGAAAGAGATCTATTTCTTGGATCTCTGGATAGCTCATGTATTGTTGTGTCATGTTGACAGTAAAGGTGGGGTTCTGAATGTCACTGCTTGAAGAGTCTTGAGTTTTATTGAGCTGAACTCCAGAAGGAAAAGGACAATGTCATTTCAGTATGATATATGTTTAACAGACTTCATTTTAGTTTTAATATTTTGACTATGCAAAATAAAATAAGATTTTTTTAACAAAATATATTTATAGGAATAAGTGTAGTTTCTAGCCACACTGACTAAACAAATGTAATTACTCTGAATGGACTCTAAATAGCTTTCAACATTTCATTACAAAGCAATTACATCTGAGTCTTCCCAGAGCTCTCAGCATGGCTTTTAAAAAAGAAATTACACAAACAGGTGAAATCAACCATTATGAAATATAACCTATATTCCTAAAGAGCAAGGCTCCAGAGTGGAAGTGGAGTGGAATGAAGTAGGGGAGGTTTAAGACAGGTGATAAACGTGTTTTATTTTCAAAGTAACTGTCCTAAGAGAATTTAGCATGCTTACTCAAGGTAAGTGTATTTTTGAAATGAAAACTATCTAAATTTTATAATGGTATGAAGTAGTACAACATTCATGAGAGATTTCCTAAAAGTTAAGTAAAAAATAACGTCTTGTAAATTCATATTTTTTTAAAAAAATTAGACATCTTAAAATCAAGATGTAATTGCATGCTCTTCTATATTTAGAAAGGTTATAATTGGTTAACACTATTGAATGCTTACTGTGTGCCAGCCACTGCTCTAAACACATTATGTATCTCCTTCCAGCAATTCCATGAGGTAGTTCTTACCACTATCCTCTGTTTTATAAATAAAGAAACAGAGACAGAGAATCTAAATAAGCTGTTCAAGGTCAGCAACCATCAATGGAAGGTGAGGATTCAAGCCGGTAATCTGGTGCCTAAGTCCTTGATCCTAACTACTTTTTATGTTTTCTACATTTACTAGTAAGAATCCTGTGTGCAGATCTGACACTTGCCTGGGGACTCAGAGGTGCAAAGAATGATGAGCTATTATCACAACAACTGGGCATAACTTTATAAAATATCATATCAATTTGTCGTTGGGGCTATGCTTCCAAAGATGGCTTAAAAAAATGAAGACATCAGTAATTACAGAGTACTAATAAATAATAACAATATATTTTAAGTAGGAGTTCCTAACTAGGAACTAGTCTTTGGTGGATTCACAAACCCCTTGTGATTGTATGTCCCACTGGTTGAAGATTTGCGAATGTACATCTGAGCATTTTTCTAGGGAAAATGTTTCTGTCTTTTGTTAGATTCTTAAAAAAATACATGGCTTAATGAATGTCTAGAGCAGGGATGGGTAAACTTTTTTTTTTTTTGTAAAGGTCGAGATAAAAATATTTTAGGCTTTGTGGACCTTAGGATGTCTTTTGTAACCACCCAACTCTGCCGTTCTGTGTGAAAGCAGCTGCAGACAATTCATAAAGGAATGAGTATGGCAGTGTTCTAATATAATTTTATTTATGAATATTTAAATGTAAACTTTATATAATTTTTATGTGAAACAAAAATATTGTTCTTTTGATTGTTTACCTTTGATTTGAATTATTAAGAAATGTGTTTAAAAAGTCTTTCTTAGCTCAGGGATCATAAAAAGCAAGTAGCACTCCAGATTTGGCTCATAGGTCATAATTTTCCAGCCCCTAGTTTAGAGCAAGTGATTCTTAGTGTAGAGTCATGGGGATCATCCAGGAAGTTTCTGAAATGCAAATTGTCAGGCCTCCCTGCAGATCTACTGAATCAGAAACTCTGGAAATGGGCCAAGCAGTCTGAGTTTTAGAAGTCTTCTAGGTGAAATAGATCATACTAAAATATGAGAGCCACTGGTCTAGAGTCATGGCTTCAAACATTCAGCTCATTCATTTCTTCCTTCATTCTTGCAACAAATGATTTTTTAAACTATTATTTAAAAAAATAGTTCAGGGGTACATGTGCAGGTTAATGATACAGATAAATTGTGCCATGGAGGTACAGTGTACAGATTATTTTTGTCACCCGGGTGATATGCATAGTCTCAGACAGGTAGTATTTACATCCTCTCCCTCCACACTCAGGTAGGCTCCAGTGTCCAGTGTTCCTTTCTTTGGGTTCATGCGTACTCAGTGTTTAGCTCACACTCTTAAGTGCCAACAAGCAGTGCTTGGTTTTCGTTCCTGTGTCAGTTTGCTTAGGATTATGGCCTCCAGCCTCATCTATGTTGCTGCAAAGGACATAGTCTCATTCTTTCTATATGGCTGCATAGTGTTCCATGATGTATATGGACCACATTTTCTTCATCCAGTCTACTGTTGATAGGCATTTAGGCTGATTCCATGACTGTGCTATTGTGAATAGTGCTGTCATGAACCTGTGTGTGCGTCTTTATGGTAGAACAATTTACACTCCTTTGGCATATACTTAATAATGGAATTGCTCAATCAAATAGCACTTCTATTTTAAGTTCTTTGAGAAATTACCACACTGCTTTCCACAACAGCTGTACTAATTTACATTTTCACCAACAGTGCATAAGTGTTCTCTTTTCCTCTGCAACCGTGCCAACATTTGTTGTTTTTGACTTTTTAATAACAGTTTTTCTGACTGGAATGAGATAGTATCTCCTTGTGGTTTTGATTTGTATTTCTCTAATGATTAGTGATGTTGAGCAATAAATGATTTTTGAATGGTTATTTATATTGGACTGGGAATACAGTGAAGTTTTTACTATATTTTTTTCTTCATAGATGCAAGAATAATCATCTCATAAAACAGGAGTTGACAGTTTTCTGAAAATAACTTACTTTTTGAAATTATTTCACATATAATCACATCATGACCTATACATATACATATACACATATCTAAAACAAAATATCACAAAGTTGTATGTTCCCTCAATATGTGTGATGTACCCTGATATTATATTTTATTCTATTTCTAATGTATTCAATCTAATACATTGATTTTACACTTCCACGATGAGATCACAACTTATAGTTCAAAAGATACCACAATAAAATGTGCTCACCAGTGCAAATTCCTTGTTGAGAATCATCTGCTCTACTAAAGATGACTCATTGTGGAAGAGGTGGGGTTGCATGTGGCTCCACATGTGAGGAAACCACCAGAACTCATCCACAGACCGAAGTAAAAGGTCATCCCCTTCATCTTCCTCTTCAGTCCCTATAAAGCATAAAGTTAAAACAGCTTTAGTAAAAATTTCTGACTAGCTTAAAGGTTATTTTTGTCAGATTTATGTTATTTTTCATGCTCCTGGTATCTATATCCAATTCTGTGGGCTTTTTAATGAGAAAAAAAGACCAAAGTCTAAATTGAATCAACGGCAAGAAGACTTGGGATTAGGACGGGCTGGGTAGGCATGGCTAGCCCCAGGTCAGACAGTTGTTTAATTTAAAATTTAAGGGTATTTTATTCCCTTTTATGTTAAGGGTAATTCTCAAATAATTGAACATAAATTTTAACTCATAAAATTTGTTAATTTTTTTTTTCTGATTACAGAAATAACATATGCTTATTAAAGAAATGTGGAAAGCACGGGCAAGTAATATACAAAGCCAAAAAACAAACACAAACACAAAAATAAAAATCTACAAGACCATCTTCTAGAGCTAACCAGTGAAAACATTTCTGTATTATTTTCAAAAATCTTTTCCTACTTATAGTTTAAAAGTTTGTCTGTTGCTGTACTAATACTTTTGCATGCTTACATTTTTCACTTAATATTATACATGTCTAATTTCCCATTTAAAAATAAATATTTCATAAAAACTGAACAGTGAATCTGATAACTGTTTATAACGTAAACGTGACTTGAGAATTTAAAACTAGTATTTCTTTCTCTTCTTTTGGGAAATTTTTTTAACAGCACCCAATACATAGGAAATAAAAACCAAAAAATATTGTTATGCCATAGTTAAGAAAAAAAAACAACTTACTTCTAAGGGAATTAATTATATTGCAGCTACCCAATAATATCCACAAATGAAATGATAAGGTTTTGGTACGATTTTGTAAAATTTTACTATATTCAGTTCAATTTACAAATGTTGTGAATCAATAATGTAAGAATTAATTCCTGCTTTCTCTCTTACTACTTAACTATATAAATAAAGTAAAACAGTAAGTCTTGGCTTTTAGTGTGGGGTGTATTATTTGGTTTATTTTTTCATAAAATAGTATGTTTTACAGATGGGTGTTTGAATTTTTTATTCTTTTTACTTAAATTCAGGAAATAAATATTAGCGATTGTTATAAGAGTTTTCTCTGAATGTTCCATTTGTGTGTCCTAAAACAAACATATCCATGGTCATGAAAGTAGCACCATGAAAGGATTAAAGCATGTATTTGGTGTCACTCAGTACGTGGAAAAGAGTTCCTTGTTTTGCCACTTAATTAACTATGTGACCTTGGACAAGTTGACTTCTCCAGGTCTTAGTTCCCTGGTTTAAAATGGGATTATAAATACCTATTTTACAAGGTCTTAGTGAAGACTCAATGAGATCAATTTATTAAAGCACTTAATATTGTGACTTGCAAACAGTAAGCACTTTTTAAATATTAGGATCTCCTTAAAAATTCTATCTATTGCTTTATGCTTGCTGTGTTTTGAATTTAAATGTATTCACACTTTTTAGAAACTTTGCCTGCCTAGATTATAAAGTCAAGGACCGGATTCCTTTACCCTGTACTGTAATATGCCACTTCCCCAGAGCACTGAATAAATGAATAATTTAATTTAGTCTATATTTAACAAAGGCAGTGGATTTAGCAGCTTAACATGGCCACTGAAGTACATGGCAGTTTCTTTCTTTTTATGTATATTCATTGTTCCTGGAATACAGTTCATAATTCACAGTCTTCAAAAGTTGTAAGGACCTTCAGGTTTAATTTAGGGTTTTGGCACCATCAGTGCTACTACACAGAGTAAAGAAATTTATGTTTCTGTTAGAAATTTTGGAATGTAATAAAGTCCTGTAATTAAGATGAACAGAAGAATTCTTAATTTTTTTTGTTAGCTAACACTGTTAGTATTGCAGATTCATAATTCATTGACTTTTGTTAATATATTAAGAATATGAAATCTTAAAATTCAAATGCAGAAGAGTTTATCACTCCCTCAGATGAAGTGTTTATATTATCAGTGTTTCTCATGGTCATATTTTAGCAAATTGAGGCATAGATTAGAAAGAGTTACTTTATGTCACATATGATGAAAGAATTGATAGTTCTCCCACCCTCCTGAAATTACCTTGTTGTATTTTGAATACAGAGTGTTTGAAAATGCTTCCATTCATTTTAAATTCTGCTGATCATTATTGCAAGTGGCAGGAAGCACATAATGCACACTTGACCAGGTAGGAGGTCAAAGCCACATGAGGCAAACCTTTGACACTGGAAACAGCTTAATAAAAAATAAGATACTACATGGATGAACCTGGAAACCATCATTCTCAGCAAACTGACACAAGAACACAAAATCAAACACCGCATGTTCTCACTCATAGGCGAGTGTTGAACAATGAGAACACATGAACACAGGGAGGGGAGCACTATACGCTGGGGTATGTTGGGGGAAAATAGGGGAGGGACAGTGTGGGGGGAGGGACAGTGGGGGGGGGGGGAGGTGTGGGGAGATAGCATGGGGAGAAATGCCAGATATAGGTGAAGGGGAGGAAGGCAACAAATTACACTGCCACGTGTGTACCTATGCAACAATATTGTATGTTCTTCACATGTACCCCAAAACCTAAAATGCAATAAAAAATAAATAAATAAATAAATAAAAAATAAAAAAAAAATAAAAAATAAAAAATAAGATACTAAACCATACTGAGGATGGCAGCAGACTCTCAAATGATTTTAACTCCAACTAGATGAAAGTATTACATTTTGTACTTTCTATAAACACATTTTTTCTATATCTAATATATACTTAAATTATATGTGGAAATATCATTTGTAGTTTACATGTGACCAGATTAGCACAAGTAGCAGACCATTAAAATATCTGTGCTCAAATTAAACCTTGCACTTTGAATCTGATCTAGATCCTGGTCTAGATAATTATGAATGAAAAAAATATATATTTTACTTTTGTTTAAAAATTATTATTTTTTTACATTTCCTGATTACCAATGAATAAAAATGCTTCAATTCGGAAGTAAAATACATGAAGAGCTTGTTCCTTTACTATTGCTTTTGGAGAATCTGTGTTATGAGATAAAAATATGCTTCTAAAATTTCTTTAAGTCTGCCAAAATAAGAATAATTTTAGTAAGACCTACAGGTTAATTTCCTTAAAAGTACAGTTATTACATTAAAATAAGATATATATACATATATATGTGTGTGAGTGTGTGTGTGTCTGTGTGTGCGTGTATAAAATTTCAGTGCCTGTACTTTCCCTTTTGTAAAAATTTCTACCTTATATTTGTGTAATTTGTGTAAAATGTTGTAATTTCGAAATGTTAAAGATATTTCCTAATTTTTCTTGTATATTGAACCTGTCATGGTTCCATATATGTGGACATAGAATAAACTACTTTAAATATTATATTTAATATAAAGATCTGTAGAATGATAAACATTGACTAAAAGCTACCCATGCTTTAAAATTAGAAAATAATGCCACATGAATTGTCTACTATTTACTTTTTGATAACATTTGAATGTCATATGAAAATAACTTTAAAATTAATAATAATAAAGATTTACATAGCACTTGTAACATGCTAGGCATTGCTCCTTAATAAAAGAGATATTATTATCCCCATTTTGTAGATATATAAACTGAGGCACAGAAAATTTAAGTAAACTGTGTTCATATAGCTGGCAAAATATCAGAATCTGGATTTGAACAAAAAGTTTGTTACCAGTATCCAGTCTTTTAACTAATACTCTACACAGAAAACCAAAAAAAAAAAATCACAAAGGGGAAAGAATGAAACATTTTTCATACTGTCATGCTTGAATGTTAATGATTTTACAGAAAATGCTATTTTTTTGATAAAATCATCTCTCATGGAAAAGACCAATGTTAATTAAATTTGCAAACATTATTCATGAATTATTGATTGGGTCACATTTAATTCAAAAGAACAGCAATGATTGTCACCAGAAATCATGTCCCTCACAAAATATAGTGGGCAGCTCCTCTTTCAAAGAAGGCAACTGAAGACTATACTGTCTCCATTTTTCAATTGAGCTTTTGTTATGCAACTCCACTCAAGCTCTAAATATTTTCAGACTCTGCTATTTCATTCTAAACTCCATGCTTTTATTTATTTTTTTCCTTTTAACCAGCACCCTGTCCTTCCTCTTTCAATTTGGCACCTGCGGGTGAATGACTTTAGGAAAAGCTTAGTGACACGCCCTTTTGGGGTGAGATTGTTTTTAGTGTGTGAAGGACAGAGAAATTGATCAGGAAAGAATACATGAGAAATAAAAATAAGTGAAGCAAGCAGTCTAAACATGCAGAATGAGTCGATATTACACTGGGCATATGTGATTTAATGTCTTCAAAACAATGAGGCTCATCCATCGGCATCTTCATGCACTGGGAAATCAGATCATTCTGGGAGAGAACTGAGATCGTCCAGTCTGACAAGGCCATCTCATCATGGTTGCACATCAAAGCCAAGTGCACACGGAAGGAGTGCACCTCCTTGATTTGCAATCTTTTTTCTATAATGTGAAATCTCTGGATAGAGATGTGACAAGATAGGGGTAAAGCACATCTTTCTGATATCCAAAAGGGTATCACTCTTATGTAACTCAGTGCCAGAAGAAACTCTGATATACCAGAGTGCATTAATAGGTATTCAATATAATTATGATGGCACTCTTGAAACACGTTATAGGTGCATTTCAGTGATCCAACAAATAAAGTAAATATATCAATTAAATGAAAATTACATATTGATGTGAAAGAAATTAAACTTCCAAAATGTATAAATTTATAAATACTGCTTATTCTCTAAAGTGTGTTATCACCACAATATTCCAACGCAAACTATTCTATTATTTTTGTTATATTGGTTTCAACATAGTCAATAACATCTGCTTAAAAGATATAATGAAAATGCATCTTTCTTTTTTGCTGTCTTTCTTCAATAACTATTTCTGTGATACTGACTGGTGTGCTGCTCATTTCCCAGTGGTTGTGTACTGCGTGCATGTTCAGTGTTTTAAAGAAGAAATGGGAAGTGTTATAACCTCTATCAACATTAACTTTGCAAATGTTTAGCAGGCTTAATAGGTCTGAGTATGAAAAATAAATAAAAACTGAGGCAGTTATCCAGATATATTTCAGTCAAGAGAATGACTTTACTTACAATATACAGCTATTTAAAACGAAATAGTATTGTTTGTGTGTGAACTCCAAATAATCCCATGATTTTTCCCTCTGCATGTGTAGATACAGCCTTTAAAGCTATCTGCTTTATGACTTCATAGTCAGAGCTTCTTAGGCCTGAAATCATTTATTGAAGGGGCTTTTGAAAAAGATTTACAAAACCATGTCTATTTTCAAAATTGGAAGCTGAAATTGCTTTGCCTGTGCAGATATGATGACCCAAATCTCTTTCTGCAAAATATCCTTTAAAAATATATGATCATTTGATTTATCAACTGGTCTACATACTAATTTTCCTTCTATTACTTTAAGCAGATTTACATATTTCAAAGCAGGAGATAAAAAGCATCTCAAGAAAAAGCCAATAAGACATTGCTATTTCAATGTTCTAATAAACCATATTGAGCTTTTACATTAAAAAGCCTCATTGAGTAAAGATATTTATGAAAACTAAAGACTACCTTTAAATAGAATATTTTAATGGGTCAATAAATTGCATACATGCATACAGAATAAATGCTGTGAAACAACAACAGTGAGAAGTTCTAAGCAAAGTGTTTAGTTCACAGCATAGATGCACAAATAGAAGCAGACTATAGGTATTTCCCTAATACAGGCCCCAACACGTGGTTTAGTACTCGTTTTGTCAAAGACAATCAATTTTATTTATGTAGCCTTCTCTAAAATGATTCCAGTTATTTCAATGCTAATATTCAGAAAATGAAAGTCAACATTTGGAAGCGAAGGTAATTAAAAAAGTAAGAAATATCAAAACACAGTAGCACATGAATAACAATTACATTTTGAGAATTTGTTGAGAGGCCGAGACTAAACAGAAGTACAATTGTGAGTGGATAGAGATGGAAAGAAATACAAGTCTGATTGTGATCGTTTTAATCTATGTTGAGCCAAATTAGTGGTAATTTGTTTTTTTAGGGAAAAAAATCCTGCAATGGAAGATAAACTAACAAGATGACCCTTAGAATTTATTAGATTTCATTGAGACCACAAAGTTTCTCTCTATCATCAGATGTTTTCCAAAGGAAAATAATAGGTACAAAAGTATCTATCACATCAACTATTTGAAGATTTAAAAATTCTGTCAATTATTATTAGTAGTATTTTCATCATCATCATCACCATCATTGCTATGCCTTCTACCCGTACTGTGATGAGAAACAAGATCCTCAGTCATACTCAGAACAGTGGTTATGCTTGCTAGTTTTTAAAAAATGAGTTTAAAAAGTCAATTATCTTCCTCTTTTGCCATTGATTTTAACAGTATTTGCCAAAGTAAATATGCTCATTGATCTTGGATTTGGCTACTCAAATAATGTGCCCAAGTTTTTCCCATAATCAATCTTGAGAATCTATTTCTACTACTTATGGATCATTCAAAATTTTATTTCCTATTTATATGTAGCTGCCTGAGAACACAAAGCTCCTTACCTGTGTGGTAAAACTTCCCTGAAAATCCAAGGTTGAAGGTAAAATTTGCAACCTGAGTGCGCAGTAAATTTTGAGTCTCTAGTAATGCCTGAAATAAATAAGAAATTAACATGATTTTAGAAAAATAAATATGAAGTTTTTGGATGCCTCTTTTGCAAATGCGTATGCATGAGTAAAACAAAATGATATGAGCTTTCTTGCTTTTGATGGGTATTGTTATGTAATATTCATATTTCAGGTATTATAAGTATTGTCATTATTTTTATTGAAGGTCAGCATATTATGAAACAGTCAAGTCCTAAGCACAGTATGCATTGCTGAGAGGCAATTGTCCAACTCCACAGCACTGAAATCGTTTTTAATTTCTGTGTGAGACATTTCTTGGATTTCGGATTATTATACTTCCTTTATGTGGTGAACATTTTTCAGAATTGTCGGATGTAGACAAGTCCTGTTCTCTTGGTGAGCAATAGGAGAAGAACTTCTGTTTTAACTGCAATTTAGTATTTTATTTAACTGCGCTACCTCCCTCATCATTTTTAAAGGCATAATTATTAAATTCAAAGCTTGAGTAGGTACTTTACAAACTAAAGAGCAAAGCATATTTTATAGGACATTACTTGCAAACTTAGTCATGAAAAAGGGAAGAACATGTAAAAATAGATATCCCTTTTTGTTACTAATTTCGTAACAGAAATTCTCTAAATGTGACAAACATTTCCCTAGTTTCTAGATCTGGAATTATACAACGTTAAAGTCTGGTTTGTGGACAGGATAATAGCAAACTAATAATAATGACACAGAATTAGTCATGTAAATTTGTTGCCAGTCCTTTCACTGCCATTATTCCTATGCCAACATGTATGGCATAATTCAGAACTCTTGTATCCTGGTCTGCGTATTGATTCAGAATGCTTTTTCTATTTTTAATAAATGTTTAAAGAGGACATAGTTTGTACTGATTAGAATGAGAAGCTAATTTCAAACAAGAGATATTAATAAGACTGATTTTTGATTACTCCTATCTATCTGTTAAGAAGACTAAGGAGCCAGAGGTTTAGACAATCTTTTATGAGTCTTGGTAGCTAAGCATTTGCTTCAAAGACTTGAGAACCTAACTGTTTATTCCTTTACAGTGAGAGGAGTCTCCTGATTAAAAAAAAGAGAAATGACCAAGTAACTAAAATTTTGATAAAATATAAAGTTAGTGGTTAGCCAAGACCACAGTTAGACTGGGTGTCATCATGTTCAATCTTATTAAATATTATCAACTAAGTAGACAAAGGCAAAAACAGAACCATTAGCTTAACTCAGATCTACAAAATATTAAAATACATTTCTCATAGAGATTAAGCTAAATATTAAAAACAGTGGAGTTTAAAAGTCTATTGAACTAGTTGAGCATATTGGGAAATGCTCTGGAATACAGCCTTAAAATAAGAACATTAGGCATTATTTCTCTTAGTGAGTTCTCTTTTCTGGCTTTTTTTGGCTGTATTCCATGTGTAATTTCTGAGTCTGCTTATCTTGAATTTTTAAAAAATGTATCCTGTCTGCTATTCTCCTCACCACTTCAATTTCATCCACTTAGCTTTCTCCCTCGAAGTTTTTGAAGTCATTCAGTATTCTGCATTTATTTGTCTGTGAAATGGGGTACTTTTGAATATTTATTTCATACTACTATTATGAGAATTACATTGGATAGACATGCAACATGTTCAGCTAAGTGTCTGGCAAATAGCATGAGCTCAGTAAATACTATTATTGATCCCTGAGTCTATCATTCTCTCTCCATCAGTTAGGTATCCTTGGTGCCTCCAACACACATTGCTATTTCTCCCAAATCACCATGTACTCTGCTTAAACTTAACTATTCCCCAACTCCTACATTTCCCCATGCCATTTCTCTCTCTGTTCTTTTTGCCTAGAAAGCCTCCCCAGCTCCCAATCCCATTTCCCAAATTCCACACATTCTTTATATATCTGCTCAAATTCTAACTTTTTGTATAAAGCCTCCTCTGGCATGTCAAAGTAGATTCCTAAATTATTTTCTTAAGACTTGCATCATTTTTTACTTTATTGCATCCATGCTGTATCTTATGTTTTCCTCTACTCTCTGCACCTGAAGGCCATACAAAATGATTCACACTAAAAACAATACCAGAAATAAATTTAAAGGGGAAAAGTGCTAAACCATACAAATTAAAGAAGAAAAGTAGAAAAAAAAAATGAATTCAAATATAGGAAAAACTAAATAAAAACAACATTTAGTAATATGAGATACATAAAAATGAGTAAGATTTGATGTATTCAAAGTATAATAAAAGTTCATACTGATACACAGCAATAAATTGAATTAGCTTCATTTATATTTTATTTTTATCAGTAACATTTTATTGAACGGTAATATGATAAACATAGTTCTTGGGCCATACCACAAGATGATATCAAACAATACAGATAGGATCTAGCATTTCACCAGGATGTTTTATAATACAGATTTTTATAGCATTGTGTTTATAGATCTCCAAAGCAAATTCAGAGAGGCAAAAGTAGGTGGATATTCTTCACTGCGGCTAATTAGCCATATGAAGAACTTGACAGCTCTTTTCATTGTTGAAAAAAAAATAGAGTTGTCAAGTCATGGCCTCCTAACATGTAGGCTGGATTAATGAGGGAGTAAAAATTATAAACGCTATAAGTAAAAGCAAAACAAATGGGAAAAAAAAGCAAATCTGAAGAAGTTTTCAAGGCTTCATTGTTTAGTACAAGTAAATGTTCTTTGGTTTTCAAACTTCAGAGAATTTTTCATGTCTTTCAATGACAAAAGAAGAGAGAAACAAATAACAATGAATATATACAAAATGATTCAAACTAAAAAAAGTCAGAAGTAAATTTAAAAGAGAAAATTGAAAAGCCATACAAATTAAAGAAGAAAAGTTGGAAAAAGAAAGAATTCAAATATAGGAAAAATGTATAATGTCAGAAGAAATATTAGGGCAAGGATAATATGAACAAGAATTTAAGAATAAATTAAGTACAAAGTTATCCTATTCTTTTAAAACCCCTTAATTTTTAAAACGCCTTATTTTGGAAAAACTTATTAATGGGCCAGAAATAAAATGTCTCAATTTGGGATAAAAATAAAATAGTAAAGCTTAGGATATAGCAGGCAGCTGTAAATACATTATTTCTCCCTGAATATTTTGTATGGACACTAACTTTTGAATATACATAATAAAACGTGGCCAGGTTCAATGGCTCATGTCTGTAATCCCAGCACTTTAGGAGACAGAGTCAGGTTGATCACTTGAGGTCAGGAGTTCAAGACCAGCTTGGCCAATACGGTGGAACCCCATCTCTACTAATAAATACAAAAATTAGCTGGATGTGGTGGTTCATGCCTGTAATCACAACTACGGGGAGGCTGAGGCAGGGAATTGCCTAAACTCTGGAGGAGGAGGTTGCAGTGAGCCGAGATCGCACCCTAGCATTCCAACCTGGGCCACAAGAGTGAAACTTCATCTCAAAAAACAAATAAATAATAAATAAAATAAAAATAAAACGTGTTTAGAGTTTTGACAATAAACATTATTTGTCTGTGAGTCATAAGAAACAATATACATGGCTTTGAAATATTTCCTTTTACTGTTCATGAAGAACTCACTAAGTAACTTAATTGTATATTAAAGAGAATAAATGTGTAACTTATTTATAAAAACAAATAATTCATGATTTTAATAAATATTACTTGCATTAATTCAAAATTTTCCTAATAAATTCCTTACTATTTAAGCAAGCAAGTCCAGGCTAGGTGCGGTTGGCTCACGCCTATATTACTAGCACTTTGGAAGGCTGAGCTGGGAGGATTTCTTGAGCTCAGGAGTCAAAACCAGCCTGGGCAACATGGTGAAGCCCCTTCTCTACAAAAAAGTATAAAAATTAGCCTGGCCTGGTGGTGTGTGCAATGTGCCTGTAGTCTCAACTACCTGCAGGGCTGAAGTGAGAGGACTGCTTTTGCCTGGGAGGTTGAGGCTCCAGTGAGTCATGCTCATGTCACTCTACCCTGACTGACAAAGTGAGAGAAAGAGAGGAAGAGAGGAAGGGAGGAAGGAAGAAAAAAGGAAGGAAGGAAGGAAGAAAGGAAGAAAGGAAGGAAGGAGAGAAGGAAGGAGGGAGGGAGGGAGGGAAGGAGGGAAGAAGGGAGGAAGGAGGAAAGGAAGGAAGGAGGGAAGGAGGGAGGGAGACGAGGGAAGGAGGGAGGGTGGGAGGGAGGGAAGGAAGGAAGGAAGGAAGAGAGAAAGAGGGTCCAATTTTGCCCCATATAGCTACATACTATTGGATAAAGGCAGCAATGGTATTCGTAATTTATTGTGTGTACAATTTTCTAGAGAAAACTGCTAAAATTGTCAATTCAGGGACCCACTTTAGGAGATACTGATTTTGTCTGCCATAGTGCCTAGAAATGTGCATTTCATCATATACTCCAGCTGGTTCTAATAAATGTCAAACAATTATTTTCAAGTTGCCACATGAAATGAAGTACCAACATACTTGTAAAATATCTACTCTCAGGTTTATCCTCTGGGGATTCTGAATTGAGAACAATAAAAATGAAAACTAAAAATCTGTTTTTAATAGTGATTTTAATGTCCAGTTTCTATCAGGACATTACTGCTATTAGGACACTATTGTTCTAATAATACTGAGTTAGTATATTATTTACATTAATTTCAAGGTGTTATGCATATTTCTTAAACCGTTATCATATTATGTTGTTACTATCCAGCTAACCCTTTCCCTAAGTGTACCTAATAAGTCATGTGCATATTTGTATTTTGATATAGTCTTTGATATGGTTTGGCTCTGTGTCACAACCCAAATCTCATGTCAGACTGTAATCTCCACATGTTGAAGGTGTGACCTGGTGGGAGGTAATTCGATGATGAGGGTAGTTTCAAATGGTTTAGCCCCATCTCCCTAGTGCTATCTTATGATAGAATTCTCACGAGATCTGGTTGTTTCAACACATGTGGCACTACTCACCAACACTCTCACTCTCCTTCTGTGAGTCAGTTAAATTTCTTTTTTTTATAAATTACCCAGTCTCAGGTAAGTCTTTATAGCAGTGTGAGAATGGATTAGTACAGAAAATTGATATCAGGAGTGGGGCACTGCTATGATGACACCGGAAAATCCGGATGCAACTTCGGAACTGGGTAACAGACAGAGTTTGAAACAGTTTGGAGGGCTCCGAGGAAGACATGAAGATGTGGAAAAGTTTGGAAATTCCTAGAGACTTTTTGAGTGGTTGTGACCAAAATGCTGATAGTGATATGGACAATGAAGTCCAGGTTGAGGTGGTCTCAGATGGAGATGAGGAACTGTCTCCATCTGGAGCAAAGGCCACTCATGCCATGTTATAGCAAAGAGACAGGTGGCATTTTGCCTCTGCTCTAAAAATCTGTGAGACTTTGAGCTTGAGAGAGATGATAAAGGGTGTGTGGTGGAATAAATTTCTAAGCAGCAAAAAGTGTCGAAGATATGGCCTGGCCCTTCCTAAAAGCCTAACTGATTTGCACAAAAAAGAGATGGTCTGAAATGAGAACTTATATTTAAAAGGGAAGTAGAACATTAAGGTTTGAAAAAATTGCAGCCTGACCATGTGGTAGAAAATAAAAACCCATTTTCTGGGGAGGAATTCTAGCCCAAGCCAGCTGCAGACATTTGCATAAGTCAGCAGGAGCCAAATGTTAATCACTAAGACAAAGGGGAAAGTGTCTCCAGGGCATTTCAGAGACCTTCACAGCAGCCCCTCTCATCATAGGCCTAGAGGCTTCAGAGGAAAAACGGTTTCTTGGGCCAGGTTCATGGGCCATCTTCTATGTGCAGGCTGTGGATATGGCACCCTGCATCCCAGCCATGCCAGCTCCAGCCATAACTAAATGGAGTCAAGGTACAGTTCATGTTGTGGATTCAGAGAGTACAAGCTGCAAGCCTTGGTGACTTCCATGTGGTGTTGGGCCTGCAGGTGGGAAGAAGGTAAGAGCTGAGATTTGGGAACCTTCACCTAGATTTCAGAGGATGTATGGAAATGGCTGGATATTCAGGCAAAATCTGCTGCAGGGGCAGAGACCTCACGGAGATCCTCTACCAGGGCAGTGCTAGAATTCCTCCCCAGAAAATGGGTTTTTATTTTCTACCACATGGTCAGGCTGCAATTTTTTCAAACTTTAATGCTCTACTTCCCTTTTAAATGTAAGTTCCCATTTCAGACGATCCCTTTTTTGCACAAATCAGTTAGGCTTTTAGGAAGGGCTAGGCCATATCTTAAACACTTTTTGCTGCTTAGAAATTTATTCCACCACACAGTGCAGAGAGGAAATGTGGGGTAGGAACACTCATACAGAATCCCCACTGGGGCACTACCTAGTGGAGCTGTGAGAATAGGGCCACCATCCTCCAGACAACAGAATGATAAATTCACTGACCAGCTTGCATAGTTTGCCTGATAAAGTGCAAACTCTCAATGCCAGTATGTGAAAGCAGCCACAGGGGCTATACCCTGCAAAGCCACAGGGCAGAGGTGCCCAAGTCCTTAGGAGTCTACCCATTGTATCAGTGTGTCCCGGATGTGAGACCTGAAGTCAAAGATGATTATTTTGGAGTTTTAAGAATTAATGACTGCCCTGCTAGGGCCTGTAGCCCCTTTGTTTTGGTCAATTTCTCCCATTTGGAATGGGAGCATTTACCAGATGCCTGTACCCACATTGTATCTCGGAAGTAACTAACTTGTTTTTGGTTTTACAGGCTCATAGGCAGAAGGAACTTTGTCTTAGATGAGACTTTGGACTTGGACTTTTGGTTTAATGCTGAAATGAGTTAAGACTTGGGAAAGCATGACTGCATTTTGAATTGTGAGAAGGACATGAGATTTGGGAGGGGCCAGGGGCAGAATGATATGGTTTGGCTCTGTGTCCCCACCAAAATTTCATGTCAAATTATAATCTCCATATGTTGAATGTGGGGTCTGATTGGAGGGAATTGGATTATGAGGGTGGTTTCTAATGGTTTAGTACTATCCCCCAAGTGCTGTCTTATGAAGAGTTCTCACAAGATCTGGTTGTTTAAAAATGCGTGGCACTTTCCCCCTTGCAGTCTTTCTCTCTTTCTCCTCCCATGAAGTAAGATGTGCCTTGCTTCCACCTTGCCTTCCTCCATGATTATTAAATTTCCTGAGGTCTTCCCAGTCATGTAGAATTGTGAGTGAATTAAACTTCTTTTCTTTAAATTATTCAATATTGGGTATGCCTTTATAGCAGTGTGAAAACAGACTAACATAGTCTTATATTTTCAAAATTTCAAAACAGCTACCTCAGAGTGGGAGTGTTTGTTTTATATGGTCTTTTATATTACTTAATAGCTCAGTAAAAAAGTATATTATTTATCCTAATTAGATTCTGATATGGGAATCAGAAGATACAACTTATATTTATATTTTCCAGGTAGAAAATATTGCTTTATGGAAAGACTAAATATTCCACCCAGATAACACAAGAAGAAAGCCAAAATTGACCATGACTGCATTAACATTCTAACCTTAGTAATCTCATGTCCCAGTACAGCAAGTTTGTGTGCCCACCTAAATAAAATGGAGTTAGGATTCCATAAACTTTTGCACAGATACTGTTTGTCAATGTGCAAATGAAGATGAATAGGACTGACCCAGGATGAAAGTATGAAGCTTTTAAAGTTTGCACTTAATAGCTCTACCTTACTTCTTACTCATTTCAATCCTCACTTCTTTTTCTTTTTTTTTTAAATAAACTCTTACTGAACTTATACCAACATACCAAATCTTCCATGTAATTTTATGCTAAACAGTTTGGCTCGGATTGTGAAATGTATAAGTTAATTAATTAAAAATGAGTGAATGCTGAACAGTGAATGAGATAGTACTGAACAGGTATAGGGGTGTTTATGGGGAGAAAGGTTGAAGTGTATGGATCTACTTCTGAAATCACACTCAATCTGAAAACAAAACAAAACAAAGCCTGGTGAGTGGAAGAACACCTTGATGTTTCAGAGCAATTTATCTTTTCATCTTTCCATTCATCACTTCAGTATTTCATTGCCATTTTTGTTTCTGTTCTGTCTCCAGGAAGACAGGAATCTAAAAGCCCACTCTCTTTTGGCACTCTTCCCTCCTTTTGCAATCGTTCATTCATTTATTCATGCATTCATTTATTCATTCAGACAATATTAATTGAACTGCTATGTTTAGGTACTCTTCTAGGTATTCAGGATAGAGTGGAGAATGGCAACAATAATAGCTAATATTATCACGTTTTACTATGTGTTAGGTGAAGAGAAACACTTTAATTATTTATTTAAATCTTCCAATAATCTCTTTATTAATCCTATTTTACAAGTGGGGAAAATAATGCTACATAAATTACACTAGAGAAGCTACAAAAATTATGCTAGGTATGGAGTTAGAAAGTACCTAATAAAGAAAACTGGTAAGTTTTCTGTTTTTATGGAACCTACATTCTTTTTAGGCACACAGATGACACATATAGCAAATTAATCAAATAATTGTTTAATTACAAACTGTAACTAGTGTTGCAAAATTAATTTTAGTGCCATGCTATTATTGAAATAAACACAAAGTATCTATGTTTCAACAGGGTAGACAGTGAGATCAATAAAGTCCACCCTGGAAAACTGGCAGGCCATTTTGTTGAGGCATGGAAAATAAGAGACTAGTTATGCTTAAAACAGGACATGGGGAGTCTGCTACAAATGATGGGGCCAGTGAGAACACATCTTAGGGTCAGGAAAGACCTTGGCATCATTACTTTCAAAATTCAGTTACCCAGGATTTGAGGGTAAGTCTCAAAAACTAACTGCACACAAAATGTATATATGGGTAAGAGTAGTGGTCTCATAGCATAAGCAGTGTTTTTTGAATACTGGAAGGTTAAATGTTGATACTAATTAAACATACCAGTGAAGAGAAGAAAAAAATTAAAAATCAGTTTGACCTTATAAAATAATATTAAATCATGTCACGTATGTGAAGAGTTTGCATTTTCTGCCTGATTATCAAAGAACACAATGAAGGTTATATAAATAATTAAATTTGAAGTGCGTTTATAGTGTTGTAAATTTTATTTGATTGCAAGAGCAAGACATTCCATGTGTCTTTGACTCCCTGTCTAGTAGATGTGAGTAGATGTGCCTTGTGCCCTAAACATTGTTACTGGAGAGTGTCCTGGTCATCTCCTTTCCACAGAATTGTAAGCCACTGATTTTAGCCCATTCTGAAAGTGTGTAAGATGAGCTTCTGCTTCTGTTTTCTGATTGGTACTCTGATTCTCTTCCTGAGATTAGAAAATTTCCTTAAAAATAGTGAAATACTGTTCAGGTCTTGTATGTTTTAATCTCTCCTTCAACTGTATTCTATTTCAGATCATGTAGACCATCTCAAACGTGTCTGTGCCCTGCACTCTGTTTCTCTTGTTCCTGTGTTTCTCATGCTCTACTGAATTGACTGGAATTTTGAATCAAATAAGTATATTTGAATCAAATGATACCCCTTCAAATGATATCATTTCAGACACTGGCGTTTTTGTTTATAAGGTAGGTCCTCTAAGCCTGGTATCCAATTATATTTTTAATATAGTATTCCTATAAGCTCTTGCTCTCAAGTCTCCATCATAACCTGCAAAATTTTTTGACTTCTAAAAATATAAATATATACTTTAACTTCAGAGGTCATTGTTTGTGTGGCACAATTACTTACTTAAAAGCTTTTTATACGATAATAACAAAAATGACTCATACTCTCTAAAGTCAAAGTATTTAAATAAATCATAGAGTAATAGTGAGGTAGAAGTTGAACTAGTTAGAATTTCTTTTAAAATAGCAGAGGGAATGTTTTAGTTATTTTAACCTCAATGACTTAAAAATGGCTTTAGGAATAATATAAAATCAAATAGCCAAGAATAACATATATACATAACATACATATATAAATAAAATAATAAAGTCAAAGTATTTTTGGGATCATAGTGGGAGCCAAGAATTTTATAACACAAAATATCCCCAATAATTCTCAGAAATGATCTGAGAACTGGGTCCAAGTTCTCTTTGCATTAGCTTGAAACTTTAAAATGTAATCTGAATCCCTCTGCAAAATCCTGGCTTTTGTGTTGGAAGGCCAGCTTGATGGAGATATTTTGTACTGCCAGTGGGAGCTCCAGATCAGTTACAGATTTGGTTATCACTGTCAGAAATTACTTAAGGTCTGCAAAATGTGGATGCTTGAGCTACCTTCTTCTTCGGAATTACACAGATAATTTCACTGTCTAAGAAGAGATAATCAGTGAAACAGAAATCTTTACCACAGACAAGTGGTAAACCAAACCATGATCCATGGGTCACTAGGTCTATAAAATTTAATGTCTGTGAAAAAAATAATTGTATCTTCAAAATGTTTAGGAAAGACACTGTATCATACCCCACTAGAGAGGTTCTCAACCCACATTAACATACTGAAGTCCTTTGGTAGGAAAAGTCTTGCACTTAATGTGTCTTATCTTTTACCTCAAATAATCACCCAGAAATGCCCAACTACAGTTGCCCGACTTTGTGGTTTGCTTATTTAGGAAAAAACATTAGGTGAATGGCTAATCATGGGAAGGTGGAGGTGTCTTTCGGGGTCATGACCTCCTCTATTGAATAGAGTATCCTACTTATTATGCAATGCAAACGAAAAATCTAATAGCTATGACTTTATATGAAATGGGATTCTCAATATGCAGACAGTCAAATAATCACATTAACTCTCTGCAAGTGATCTGTACAAAGGAGTGTTTTTCCATTATTCCTGGATTTGCTATCCTTAAGGATCCTCAGATGAAGATAAATTCCTTTATATTTTGGAATTCTAAAAAATATTTAGAATTAACAGACTTTTGATAAATAGCATAGTATATTTCTTGGAGCATCTTATTCTTGCTGAGATATTGTGAAAAACAACTATTAGGTTAATAAAAACAAATTCTAAGTTGTTAATGAAATGTGGATTAACTCAAATTTGTATGATCAGTTTTATAAAGTTTTTGAAATTTTTCATATATACATAATTGAGTATTTTGTAAGCCCACAGATATATACATCTTTAAATATGTACCCAAAAATCTCTTTCAAAGTCTGAATAGCAAATCATGAGTCAGTTTATATACATTTGAGGTATTTTTTAAGCTCAAATGTAGTAGAATTCTCTCAGCACACTGACAGCAGGATAAAGATATCTAATTTTAGATTTTGTTGTATAAAAACCCATTATTATTTATATAAAAACATATTTGGTTAGCGAAACTAGAAGAAAAATACATACTAAAATCCATAGTATAGCAAAATATTTTAAGATGGATTTTTCCTTTACTTGGAATATAAATCTTTTTCTTCTGGTTAGTAAGTCTCTCCCTCTGACAAAAACTTAAAATTTAAAAAATGAAAACTCCTGTGAGATCCTGTTGTCACCTCTTCAACTCAGGCCTATTTAAAGCCTAATTATGATGCACATATATAACAGAGCAGGTGACATAATCTAGTAAACACCTACTGGTCTACCAACTTTGATTTTTTTGTAGATGAAGGGAAACTAGTGAGACACTTATGAAAGAGAACAGCAAAACCAAAAATGCACAAATGATAATATTTTCCAGTACAGCTCTCATTTCCCAATAGGAGAAGGTAACATTATAATTATTTTCTGTATGAGTGGTATCCTTTGGAGTTCTGTGATTGACATTATCCACTGTTCACATTATTTCTTTAATAAAGACATTTTGGTGTAATTTCACTTTAAGTGAACTATGTTGCTGTGCTTACCTATTCAAGAAATATATAAACAGCTAATATAGGTACTGGAGCTGTCCTAGGTATTGGAGCTGTCCTAGGTGCTGGGGATTCAGTTTTGAATGAAACAAATAGTTCTTTGGTTAAGAGTTTATATTTCAGTGAGTGACACAAACAATAAACAAATAAATTACTAATACATTGCAGGTGAATGTGTGGGAAGCCATTGGAGTTTTCTGAGCAGAGATATAATGTTCATAGTTTATACCTTAAATATTTGGCCACTATATGAAGAATTGTCTGGAGAAGAATGGAAGAGGAAAATGTAGAGGCGAAAAAGCGCCAATTGAGAAATGAGGGTCTTGGAGTTTGTAGTAAAGTAGGAAGAATATGGTTAGATTTGGGATGTAGTTTGAAGATAAAGGTTCTAGAACTCTAGATATCAAATGATAGATTACATGAAGATTGTGAAAGAATTGAATGTAGCATGCAATGACTTCTAATTTGTTCACAGGCTTTATGTATCAGATAAACATTGTTTGCAAAGTACCAGCTACCTTTATTATTCAGTAGTGAAGCATCTCTTCAAAATCCCAATGTAGCATTTAGTGAGTTGACTTCATCGACATAAAGCAGGCGTTCCTCATCTATGACATTTTTGACACCTCCAAATTTTAATGTACATGTTTTCATGAGAGCTCAAGAAGTGGGGAATTAAAACAATCTTGTTCCAATATTTTGAAGAAAAATGATAGAATGAGTAATCAAGGAAAATAACTATCCTCATTCTTTTAAAATTTAAGAAGCATAGTAGATACAGGTTCATTGTGGAGCAAATGCCATATTGAAACAAATTTCTAATTTTACAGAAGGAATCTAAAACAATGAAGAATACAAAGCATATTATTACCAGCATTTTTATTCCATTCACTGGATTACCGACATAAAACTCCTCATTATTATTTTGCTAACTATACCTTATTTAATATTATAAAAAGTCACAAAGTATTCAAATTTATGGATTAAACATTCCTTGTAGTACTCGTATAAATGACGTATAGTAACTCTCTTAAATAAGCTCTTATGGAATCTCTTGGCCAAAAGAGATTTTATAGACTACTAGAATGTTTTATTAACTGATTCTTTAGTTTAACATTGCAAATATCTCTTATCTCGGGCCAGCAGTGAGATAAGTTCTCTCAAAAAATCCTACATCCCACATTATTTTACATTAATCACTAGAATTACCTTAGGAATTTTTGAGTCATCTTTATTCTTCCTAATTGTTGCATACATCAAGCAAGACAGATATTTTTCTACAATATCTTTGTTAATTATTAACATAGCTCACATTTACATAATACACTTTTTGGGGCAATTTCTTCAGTAACATTTCATGGCTAATAGGAAGCAATTTGCTTTTCTTTATTAAGTGCATTAAAACTTTATGCCCCAGACATCATTGACGGTAAACATTTGATTCTGCTCAAATTTAATGCACCAAGGCATTTCGCTGTGCCATATTAGGTTTATTTATGTGCTGTGTTCTGCATTGTTAGCTGCTAATGAGACTTCAACTCTTATTGCTCTAAGGCCTGAACACTAACCTCATTTTAATGAGTTCATTATTTGCTGTCTTCTAAAAGGAAGACAACAAATTTTCCTTTTAATTAAAGGTCAAAACACCTCTGGCAAAGTAAAGAGAAGAGGTTATCAAACTCTAGGAAAAGATGAGAGATAGCTCCTTCAGATTTCTAAGCTAAGCAGCGTGAGTATAGTCCGATGTAGGCCCTGGTTTCTCAAGACTATAGACAGTCGATCAATCTCTCGAGACCAGGGGTGCATCTAAATTTAAGACAAATGAGAACACTACAACACGATAGCTAATGTGCCTAAGACATTGTAAAAAATGAAAGTCAGCCAAAGTAATTAAAGAGGCTTTACTCCTAACCAAAAGGGCCTTGTAGATCAATACCACTGCAGGAGCAAGCCTCCTCTTTTGCATGACGAATCAGTTATGGGGTGAAAAGGACAGATGCCATATTAACTGAGCCAAGAAAAACTATTCTCAAATATTTTATCACTGCAAGTAAAGAAAATAAATATTTTGAAAAACTATTTTCAATAACATAAAGGATATGTGGGTGCAGCATGAGATATAGGAATACACACTGTATATTCAGAAAAAAATGGCTGCTAAAATGTGACATTCCTGGGAATATCAGCTATTATTCACATTTGCAGGCAAGGCATACCTCTAGTCACAAGAGAAAAGCAAAATCTCAATAATATCAAAACAGATAATAGGAACAACTTGTTACTTATAAAAAATTTAATACAAATAAAATTAAAAGTCTTGAGCACACAATTAAATGGAGTCTTTATACCTAACAAATAATGGGCTTAGATTAAAAACCAAAACATTTTCATGGTGCTCTGATGACATACAAATTCCATGTATGGATTATTTGAATCTTATACTACACTGCTTTCTAATTCAGATTTAAATTAACTTTTAATAAAATATTTTTATTTATACATATGCCTTCAATAACTTTAGATTAATGTGTGAGATCTGGCATGTGCCGTTTTATGTTTCTAGTATTGTTTCTGGTTCAAAGTATATGATAAATATAACTTTTTCTTCAATAAATTGTTGATTACAGAAAAATTTAAAAAATAATACATTTCCCATATACTGAATGCTCATTGCATTATACGTTAGTATGGTGCACTTGTCACAATTAATAAGCCAATATTAATACATTACTGTTAATTGAAGTCCATACTTCATTTTATTCTATTTTTCAGTTTTTCCCTAATTTCCTTTTTCTATTTCAGGAACCCATCAGGATAACACATTACAATTATTAATAGTCTTTACATCTCCTTAAGCCATTCTTGCCTGTGAGATTTATAGGTATCTTAATTTTTTAGAGATGTTTTGGGTTTACAGAAAAATTAAACAGAAATTACATAGTTCTATGTCCCCTGTCTTCTCACTCCTGCCCCACCACCCAGACTCCTCTATTGATGCATTTATTACAATTTATGAATGAATGTTAACACATTACTTTTTTTTATTTTAGACAATATTTATTTTAAATGATATTATAACATATTATCAAACAAACATTGATGAACTTAATTGTCTCAGCACTACTCTGGCTATTTTAAAATACGTTATATATATATATATTCATTGCATTTTAGGTTCAGAGGTACATGTGCAGAACATGCAGGACAGTTGCACAGGTACATACACGGCAATGTGGTTTGCTGCCTCCTCCTCATCACCTATATCTGGCATTTCTCCCCATGTTCTCCCTCCCCAACTCCCTATCCCACACTGTCCCTCCCCTAACGCCCCCCACAGACCCCAGTGTATGATGCCCCCCTCCATGTGTCCATGTGCTCTCACTGTTCAACACCTGCCTATGAGTAAAAACATGCAGTGTTTGATTTTCTGTTCCTGTGTCAGTAAAATAGATGCTGGAGAGGATGTGGAGAAATTGGAACACCTTTATACTGTTGGTGGGAGTGTAAATTAGTTCAATCATTGTGGAAGACAGTGTGGTGATTCCTCAAGGACCTAGAAATAGAAATACCATTTGATCCAGCAATCCCATTACTGGGTATATATCCAAAGGATTATAAATCGTTATATGATAAGGACACATGCACACGTGTGTTCATTTCAGCACTGTTTTCAATAGCAAAGACTTGGAACCAACCCAAATGCCCATCAATGATAAACTGGAGAGGGAAAATGTGGCACATATACACCATAGAATACTATGCAGCCATAAAAAACGATGAGTTTGTGTCCTTTGTAAGGACACGGATGAATCTGGAAACACATTACTCTTAACTGAAGTTCAGAATTTACATTAAGGTTCACTGGGTTGTATAGCTGACCCTTACAGCACATGTTTGAACTATGTGGGTCTGCTTATAAGAGGATTTTTAAAAATATGTATAAAGTTGGCCTTCCATTTCCATGGGCTCCACATTGGTCACAAAACTCAGATAGAAAATGCAGTATTTACAGAATGTAAAATCTGTAGATACTTTGGATAATCTACATTGAGCATTTTACAATTTTCAAAAGGCCATCGTATGGTATTTCATTTAACATTTACAATAATTCTATGCACATTCATTTCCCAGATAAGGTTAACAATTAATTTAGAAAGTGGAGTTGCTTAACCAGTCTCTAACCTTCAAATCTATGATCCCAAATCTGTTCTTCACATTTATTGAGAGAACTCTAGAGCCTAGGTATGAGTGGCATCAACTACTCACTGATGCTCAGCTGAACTGTGAATATTTCATCTGATATTTGTATATTTTGCTTAAAGAAAATAACCACTTCCAGAATTAAATATTCCAAAATAAATAACTAAAACTCAAAGAAATGAAATAGCATTTGACTAATTATATAGCTTCCTAATTTAATTTCATGGTGTACTATAGAGAGTAAGTGCTTAGAATTTCAAATAAAGAGATGACACTCATATTGCAAAGGCTCCATATTTTATTAGTAATTTTAACTGAGGCATTAAAATATTTTTGCTTATTATTCTTATTTAGATGGTAGGATCCTAGAAGTTTTGGGAATATATAAGTTAGATCTGAGTGTGCACTAATGAAGTGGACAATATTTGTATTAGTTGTGCATTTCTTCATGTATCTGTAGGAATTGGGATTGGCAACAAACTTACTTGAGTGTTCCTTCACCTTGTAGCCTTAAAACTATTGTTTCTGTTTTAAGTAATACTGGTTGTAGAGGTAGTGGTGGGTACCAAGTGGAGAAATCAGAAATAGAAGGTAAGTCTCTTGGCACTAAATTGCAGTTTGGTATCAAGCTTCCCAATTGGACACATATTCTGTGGCTTCTACATGTATTTTTGTTGGAGGATGTATGTGTTCCTTAAATCTGCTTTTGACAGAGAAAAACACATAAAATACTTTTAAAAATGTTTCTTAGCTTCTGTTTAAAAATCTAAGTGATGAAGGCAGCTGCCCATCTAGGCATTGTGTGAATCATGGAAACCTATACATTTATAAAGTCTATCTTCTGCTAAGCAGTTGTCTAAAAATGCTTGCATCCTTGTGCATAAATTTAACTCCTTAAAGACACTGCTTTTCTAATTTTTGGTCATACCCCCTCAACTCAGGATGCAAAAGAAGATTGGAAATTCTGTTTTTATTCATGATTCATAAGTGGTCAAATACATTCCATATCTTCTCTAACACAAGGTCTATTGGCAAATCTTAAGGAAACTGCTATAAGTATGATGTTCCATCTACTCAATTTTTCAAAGCCATATTTAACCTGGATATTTGGCCCAGCTATTGATGCCACATTGTTAAAACACATTTGTATAAGTCACCCCAAAAATGTCTGACTTTCTTGATATAACCCTACTTATTAAAAATTCTTATTCTTGGCAGGGTGCGGTGGCTCATGGCTGTAATCCCAGCACTTTGGGAGGCCAAGGCAGGCAGATCACGAGGTCAGGAGCTCGAGACAATTCTGGCCAACATGGTGAAACCCCGCCTCTACTAAAAATAAAAAAATTAGCTGAATGTGGTGGTGCGCACCTGTAATCCCAGCTACTTGGGAGGCTGAGGCAGAAGAATAGCTTGAATACAGGAGGAGAATATTGCAGTGAGCCAAGATACCACCACTGCACTCCAGCCTGGGTAACAAGAGCAAAACTCCATCTCAAAATATATATATATATATAAATTCTTCTATTTAATAAAACTTGTATTGCTGAAGTACTTAGTTCCCAATTAGAACTGCTCCATGATCTTAGCAGGAACAAAAACAATAAAGTAACTGTTCCTGTGTTTAAAAGATGTAACTTTCTGTTGAATAAGCAAAACAAAATAAGGCACTCTAAAAGGCAGCATAGAGGGGAGGACATAATAGAAGCAATGAGATGCAAATGCTTAAATAAACCAAATTAAAGAAAAGAAGACTGTAGTATAATGTTGATAAGAAGGATTTTATTAAGTAATGAGATTTAAGCAGATCTTTCAGTAAACTGTAATATTTGACTTAATGCCAAAATGAAAAAATCTGAGAAAGGTTAGAGAGAGTATGCATAGTTTTGCAAGTTGTATTTTTCCTTTACTCTTCTGTTTCGGAAAGAATTGGATTACAGTAAATGACATCTTACAATTTTAATATCTTGTTGTAAAAGTGTACTTTATTTTCATAAATTTTAGAAAGTTACATACTGTCAAATTTCCTGCATTATTTTGTGCATATGTCTAAGCAGTTTCCACATATGTAGTGATTTTCTATTGGCTGACGTTTTCTTAAATACATTGATCAATGTGATTTAGAGGAAATTAGTGTCTCTGAGGCACTAGAATATGTTAAAGTCCATTTTAAATAACCAGGAAAATACTACATTGTTGTATAGTACTGTTACTCATCAAATAAAATCTTTCACTACTTACAAATATGTAAATATGCCAGAAGTTGTAATCAATTTTTTAAAAATGTGTAAAACATGGTCAGTATCCTCAAGGGCAGATCATATGAAGGAAACCATGTACCTGAGTAATTACAATGAAAAGCAGGCAACGATGTTATAATTATTTCATTAGCAAAATGCAATGAAACTTCAAAATAAACTTCATATTATTACCTTGTTCCAGATGACAGGCCAAGTACAAAATATGACTAGGTCAAAGGACGCAATCTAAGGATATATGGCAGAGATTTTTGTAAGGTAAGTGGGAGAATGTATCTATTTCACGATGATATTTTGAGGATTTTGATGGTTTAGACTAATCTGGAAGGTATGGACAGAAGTATCAGCTATTAGGTAGGGATTGGAAATGACAGGGGAGTCCAGAAAAAAAAAAGAGTTTGCTAAAATAATATATACTAGGAATCAACCTACATGTCCCTCAATGAGAGACTGGATAAAGACAATGTGGTACAAATAAATAATGGAACACTATGGAGCCATAAAAATAATGAGATCATGTCCTTTGCAAAGACATGGATGGAGCTGGAGTCCATTATCTTTAGTAAACTAACACAGGAACAGAAAACTAAATGCTGCATGTTCTCACTTATAAGTGGGAACCAAATGATGAGAACACGTGAACAGAACACATAGAGGGGAGCAGCACATTCTGAGGGTGAAGGAAGGGAGGAGGGAGAGGGTCAAGAAAACAACTAATGGGTACTAGGCTTAATACCTGGGTGATCAAATAATCTGTAAAACAAACCCCCATGATGTAAGTTGACCTACATAACAAACCTGCACTTGTACCCTGGAACTTAAAATAAAAATAAAAATAGAAGAAAAACAATAAAAAATACCTTGTCGGACTTTAAGAATGCAGATCATGTTAGTAATGAATAGGAAGGAGAGGACAAATGGCAATTACTTGCAAAGGAAGAAAACACAAAACTTCTCAGCTTATGTATATACCAGGAGATAGAAAGAAAATAGAGAAAGCTTTGAGCCTAAGTGCTAAGAAGATTGGGAGCTCACTAACAGAGATACTGAAGTTAAAGGAAAGAACTGATATAGATGGCTTCATCAATAAAAAGTTAATATTAAATATTTCAATTGAGCTACAATGGCATGAAATGAAATAAACATATGACATTCTTGCCTAAATACATGCATATGTACTAAATAAAACCATTTATAGAAGGACAGAAAAAAATCAGTTATTACTAAGGACATTTAAGGAGATTACTTAAAGTTACAAGTATGGACACTGAATTCCTATTAATTTGAAACTTAATATAGAAGTGAATTAACGTTAATTTTATAACAAAAATCCATTCCCATTTATAATGTTAATTGTTTTGATTATCTAGATATTTTGCCTCACAACTATCAGTAAATACTTTGAGAATGCCTATTTTCTTTTTTTTAAATTATGCTTTAAGTTCTGGGATACATGTGCAGATCGTGGAGGATTGTTAACATAGGTATACACATGCCATGGCAGTTTGCTGCCTCCAATCCTCTGTCACCTACATTAGGTATTTCTCCTAATGTTATTCCTCCCCAATCCCCTCATCCCCTGCTATCCCTCCCCTAGCCCCCGACCCCTCAACAGACCCTGGTGTGTGGTGTTCCCATCCCTGTGTCCATATGTTCTCATTGTTCAACACCCACTTATGAGTGAGAGCACACGGTGTTTGGTTTTCTGTTCTTGTGTCAGTTTGCTGAGAATGATGGTTTCCAGCTTCATCCATGTCCCTGCAAAGGACATGAACTCATCCATTTTTATGACTGCATATATTCCATGGTATATATGCCACATTTTCTTTATTCAGTCTATAATTGATTGGCATTTAGGTTGGTTCCAAGTCTTTGCTATTGCAAACAGTGCCGCAATGGACATACGTGTGCATGTGTCTTTATAATAGAAGGATTTATAATCCTTTGGGTATATACCCAGCAATGGGATTTCTGGGTCAAATGGTATTTCTATTTCCAGATCCTTGAGGAATCGCCACATTGTCTTCCACAATAGTTGAAGTAATTTACACTCCCACCAACACTATAAAAGCATTCCTATTTCTCCACATCCTCTCCAGCATCTGTTGTCTCCAGATTTTTTAATGATCGTCATTCTAATTGGTGTGAGATGGTATCTCAATGTGGTTTTGATTTGCATTTCTCTAATGACCAGTGATGAGGCCTTTTTTTTCATATGTTTGTTGGCCTCATAAATGTGTTCTTTTGCAGTGTCTGTTCATATCCTTTGCCCACTTTTTGATGGGGTTGTTTTTTTCTTGTAAATTTGTTTAAGTTCTTTGTAGATTCTGGATATTAGCTCTTTGTCAGATGGGTAGATTGCAAAATTTTTTTTCCCATTCTCTTGGTTGCTGATGCACTCCAATGATTGTTTCTTTTGCAATGCAGAAGCTCTTATGTTTAATTAGATCCCATTTGTCTATTTTGGCTTTTGTTGCCATTGCTTTTGGTGTTTTAGTCATGAAGTCCTTGCCTATGCCTATCTCCTGAATGGTTTTGCGTAAGTTTTCTTCAGGGTTTTATGGTGTTAGGTATTATATGTGGAGTTAATTTTTGTGTCAGGTGCAAGGAAGGGGTCCAATTTCACTTTCTGCACATGGCTAGTCAGTTTTCCCAACACCATTTATTAAACAGGGAATCCTTTCCCCATTGCTTGCTTTTGCCAGGTTTGTCAAAGATCAGATGGTTGTAGATGTGTATCATTACTTCCAAGACCTCTGTTCTGTTCCATTGTTCTATATCTCTGTTTTGGCATCAGTACCATGCTGTTTTGATTACTGTAGCCTTGTAGTACAGTTTGAAGCAAGGTATTGTGATGCCGTCAGCTTTTTTTTTTTTTTTTTTTTTTTTTGCTTAGAATTATCTTGGCTATGCAAGTGCCTTTCTTATACATAAATATTTATATTTATAAATCATGTACTTGTACTCCTATAATCATGTATATACTTAATGCAATATATGAAATACAAATGAATAAATGAACACTATCTTGAAAATTTTATCCTATTTATTAGCAGCATAACACCTTTGTGTGCTTACAAATTTTTCAATACTTGAAGAGGTCAGATCTGATTAGATAATCTTGTTTGAAATTTGGAATGTGACTATACTGACAAAGTATGTGCTAAGGAAGTGGAAGAGCTGTCAGCTGTGCCATTTTCTTGTTGTTCTTTTGGTGCATATGTTTGTACATTTGTACTTGAATTATTAGTACCGTATTTAATCATCAGTGTCTTTCCCAGGAGGAGTTTTCAAATTATTTGCTTCTTCTGTGGAGATTTATTAGTTACATTGCCATAAAGTATGTAAATGCCTTTATATTGTTTCATAAATTATAATATGTAGTAATGGTCTGAGTGGAAGAAACCAGGGAAGTTTCTGTTATAAACCCTGTTCACTGAGATTTCCATGCCCTGACTTAGGATGCTGTGCATATGGTCTGATCCAGGAGGGTGACTGAGCTTCAAACCTAATTAACCATCAGGGCTCATCCCATCACTACAGAAAATTATTGTAAGTCAATGCATTTCTTACTATCAGATGATGTGTGTTTAAGAGCTCAGGTTCTGGAGTCACAATGCATGGGTTCAAAAACTATGCCTGTCCTATTATTTTTATCCCTTATATCCCTTTTGTCCTACTGTCATTTTCCCACTATTTCTTAACTTCCTAGTGTATGAAATGAGGATATATTTGTAGCCATTTTGGGATAAATGAGGTAAATCATAAGGCTGCAATTACAGTAAATTGTTATTGTTGCTATTATTATTGTTAATATTAGACAAACAATTCATCGGAAGTTATTCAGGTTCCAGAATGTGTGCAATAACATTAGTTACAAGAAAGCAAGTGTACATGCATGTTTGGGATATTTGGCTTCATCTCAAATCTCCTTGCTTTTTTTCTGTCTTTAATGTGAAATTTTACAAGATAGGAGACGTCTGTGTCAGCTCTAGCTTAATCTTCTTTGGGGATATACTAACAGATTCTTTCTTCTCCTCTAGGACATTAATTTTCAATATGTAAAAGAATATATCTTAAATGTGATAAAGTTATATTTTAAAAGTGACACAATCTCTTTTTCTTGGAAAGAAACTCTTGGTAAGACAGTCAGTATAATGTGCATTTTGGATGTAATGGGAGCTGTGTTCCTTCATTTCATGTTATTGTTTATTTCGAATAGCTCTTACTTGGCTAACAATGATTTTCTTGTTTTCACATAGAAAAATAGGGTATTTTGTTTGTTGAAGCTGTATGGATAGTTACTTCTGGCAACTCTGAGATTTTCACCAAATCTCCCAAAGGCCAACTCTCACCATACCGTTTAATAATGCTGCCTCCTCTACACTCTCTCAGCACTCCTTACCCTGTTCCAAATTTTATTTTCCGTATAACTTAGCACCTTCTGATATGGCATATAATTTAGTATTATATATCAAAACTTTCTCCCAGCCACTTGAATGAGAACAGAGAACCTTTCTCTCTTTGTACCGTGATGCATCTCATGAGTCTAAAACTACCTGGAACACAGAGTGCTCAATAAATGTGTATGGAATGAATGCTAGTAGCGTTTGGAACTGATGGGAATCAATTACCAGGAGCTAGGTGCTCAACGTTCATGTCCCCAGGGTAAAGAAATTTCCAGTATGGCTGTAATTACTGTCAGTTGACTGAGATGAATAGGAAATAATATTCAAATATATAAATGTTTTCCTTAGTTACCAAACCATTGTATACAGCTGGGTATTGGAACCTTTGGGGTTAGATATTCAGATGATACAACAAGAATAAGACTGAAATATGAAGAATACTTTGAGCTTGTAAAAATTTATCCCCTAGGGTTTAAAAATGTTAATGGCTTTCATTTTTCCTGTTAATTAATCAACAAGGCATCACTAACTATTCATGATTAACTAACCAGAAAATGACAGGCTGAATGGAGGAAATCATAAAATCTCCACAGATTTCTTAAGCAGTAGAAGAAAAATTCTTGAATAAATTAACTGCTTTTCTTGGAATAAGTCACTTCAAGAAGTCTGAAATTTTATCTGATTTGTAAATAATATAGATAATTGAACTAGGAGCAGAAATATAAATTTAAACACTAGAATGTGTGTTGAACTGGCTAATTCTCACAACTTTTCCTCTAGAAACTCCAAGAAGCATTTCAATTATTATTCTTTCTCACTATTACTAATTTTTCCTCAGCTGGTAGAAAGCTATGCAGTTGTAAATTGTCCATTTAATGATATAACGGGATGATGCCAAAACTGTCTTACTACTGTTAAAGGAAATGTGAATGTAGAATCATTCACGCGATTCTTACATTAATGTGAATGTAAGTGACACATTCACAATGACAGGCTGATAATATTCTAATTTAAGAGATTAGCTAGATTCATAATAATCTACACTATTGATTCATTTTCAATTGCTACATCTATTTTCTATTTTCACTTAGAACTAATAAACAGTAAAAGTGTTTTGGCATCTCTTTTATGGAAATAACTATTATCATTACAATGCTGACATGCTCTCATTGAAATGCAATGTTAATTTGAATAAGCATCTGACTTAGATATACATTTATAGTAATTTTGTGTTGCCTAATGCACTCCATTCTGACCACCAAATATAGTTAGAGACTAAATTATAATGAACAATCCTGACATTTCTGTGGTAATTTTATTAGAATCCTCCAAAATGATCTTCTCAATTTTTCAGTTTTATTGTAATGCCTCTGCATTTGTTTTTATTTACTATATGGTGCACTTAATTGTTACAATTTTTTTAAAATTATGCCTTAAGTTCTGGGGTACATGTGCAGAATTTACAGGATTGTTGCATAGGTACACACATGTCATGGTGGTTTGCTGTCTCCACCCCTCTGTCACCTACATCAGGCATTTTCCCCAATATTAGCCCTCCCTAACATCCCCACCATGTTTTTAAAAAATTTCTCTGTAACTTACTATACACAAAACTTTTCTTTTTGGATATATTAAATTTCAACTCAGTAAAGATTTAAAGTAGAAACTTGGGTTGTCCACTGCCTGGCTGAGTGAGTTTTCTGAACCTTAGTTTTCTTATCTTAAAATAGTGACAAAACACATACCTTAAATAATTAATATGGAATATAAATGAAATTACTCATAAAAGTCATATGTCACATGCATATAGTATTTTTGTGCATGAAGAAACAAAAAACTAGAATGATTATAAGATTGCTGACTTTTCCATAGGAAGCTTGTCTTAGAGATCAGAATCCAGGTTCTCTGATTTCCCAGTTTACGAGATTTGGCTCTGTGTCCCCCCTCATATGTCACATTGAATTGTAATCACCATAATCTCCACATGTAAAGGGCGGGACCAGGTAGAGGTAATTGAATCATGGGTGCAGGTTCCCCCATGCTGTTCTCGTTATAGTGAGTGAGTTATCAGGAGGTCTGATGGTTTTATAAGCCTCTGGTATTTCCCCTGCTTGAACTCATTCTCTTGCTGCCCCTGTGAAGAGATGCGTTCCACCATGATTGTAAGTTTCTGGAGGCCTCCCCAGACACGCAGAACTATGGGTCAATTAAGCCTCTTTTCTTTATAAATTACCCAGACTCAACCATTTCCTCATAGCAATGTCGAAAGAATTAATACAGCAGTTTTCTGTCATGTTGTATTGTTATGACTCATACTAATTCTCAGTTTTGTGTATAAGAAGACTTTTTCAAGATAAGAACACCTTTAAGTAATAGAAACATGCAAGAGGCTTTTTAAAAGGTGATGTTAGCTCTCCTCTCTTTCCTAGTTCTAGTTTCCGCATCAAGCCAAGTCTCCCTCCCTGTACCTGTCAGAGAATGGTCAGACCAAAATCAAATAAGCACATCTCATTTTTATTACAACAAATTCCTTAGGTTATTTTAAAAAGACCAATATTAAAAATTAAAATTTTATTTAGTATGTATTCCTACAGTAGTTTAAATTGAGAACTCAAACTACTTGTCAGTGTGCTTCTTTTCATTCGGGCTAAATTAGAAAATGATTCTGAATAATTTCTTTTTCATGTGTTCATAGGTGGCCTCATAGAGCAAAACAAAAATTTAAAAGTAATGTTTAGAAGAAATATCTTGCTTTTACTCCACCGATTTCATAAATATCAATGGTACTGCCAGGTATTGTATTGAACAGGTACTTCTGGTACCTATGTGGCAGCTACTTGACCTAGTAATGTTGTATTTAGTTGCTTAAATGTTTGGTCCATGGACAAAGTCATTTAGATATATTTTACTTCCTCGCATTTTCCCCCTTATCCAGGCTGATGATGTGACTTGTTTGCCAATATAATCCATTTTCTAACTTTTGAGCTTTTGTTTACCTGTGGTATTTTTCACTTCCACCGCAGATCTATTACAAAACTAGCCTTTCCACTAACTAATCCCCTTGTAAATTCAAATCTTCCACAATATATTTCCAGATTCTTTATTAGGAGAAAATTTATTTATTTCATATTATTTTCTTTCTACCTCTCATAGCATGTTTATATCAAGGAGAAAGAATGAGAAAAAAATAGAGTTATTTTCCCCAACTTGCCAAAGGAAAAATATATCTGTCAGATAGGTGATAATATTATGAAAAATTCATAAACCCAGCTCTAAGGAGTGTGAAACATATCACTGCTTTAATTGTTTGGTGATTAATTATTTTTCAGTATAGCAGAACATACCCTACCACATTGATGTCTAAGTAATCAGAATATTTAAGCATAAATATTATGCCGAAATAAAGCCATGCAAATTAATTTAGTTTTATATTGTACTTTTTGTGAAAATTTTCCTAATTTCCTACAAGGTAGCAAAGTCTTAGAGAGAAGGAACCGAGTTTTATTTATCTTCATGTTTCTCACATAAACAAACATGCACAACGCCTTATCTATAGTACAGACCCAGAAGGTAATGCATTGAAGTAAATATTCCATTAACTTGCTCTAAACACTCAATTGACTCATTATAAAAGAATTACGTTAGCGATGTTCTTTTCCGCTCACTCCAACCATCAAAATCCTGATTCTAATAGATACGTAATTCCCTCTGGTTCTAGAGGTTTTGAATTTGCATCTTTTTAAAGAGGATTAAAGGATTTGTTGGAGATGACAGGCTACAGTGAAAATCATATGTAGTCTATGATACCTAGGCATATATAATATGCTGTGGTAGTCATCTCTAGGTTTTCTTCACTGATAGTAACTTAACTAGTGTGGCTAATGGAATCATTTGGCTTTGTGCTAAATTCCTATACTTAGACGACCCAAGGATTAATCATTTCCATTCATGGTTCTTATTCCTTGCCTGCCTTCCTGTCATGCCCCCTCATTTTATATTTCTTGCATCTGTCCACAAAACTTGGTGTTTGCTTTGCTAAATGTAAAAACGGATGCTTCACACTTAACTTTCTCTTTATCTAACACCAAAGTGAGCATCCTATATCTACAGACTCTTCAGGAGATCAGCCTTTTCTTGCATGCTGTGTGCTATGATAGAGGTTTTTTAAAACCGGTTTTAATGGAGAGAATCAATTCCAGTTTAAAATCCAAGTTGAAAATGAATTCCCCAAAGTGCAGAGATGGGGAGGTCATGGCTCATACTGTGCAACCCCATTTACTATTCCCTGGGTAACATACTCTAGAGTAACAAATACCTCACCCTTTGATGAAAACCTTAGGGAAACATTGTTTTTTTTTTTAAAAGAAAACAGATTCTGGGCAAGAATTAAAAGCAGTCTCATACCATAAGTGCTAGAATTCAGGCTTTTAAGCCTCATTGCTTTCAGATACATCATCAAAGTGGCATTGTTGATATAGGAACTTTTGTGGTCTGACCATAGTTTTATAATTAGAGAGTTTTCTTTTTTCGCATGCCCCTAAACTTTATCAATAGAGTATTTTGTGGTTTTGCCTCTATTTTCCTGGGAAGTTGCCTCATGTCATATTATGTTTTTCCTTTTCAGCGAAGGAGTCTCACTGGTAAATCAACTTCCCCTAGGCCTTGGGTTTGAATTTGGCTTGCCCTTTTCAGAGTTACCTCATCCACCAAGCCTCATGATTAGGTGTGACTTGTGATACCCTCTATTGTGTAGCCTAAACTTTGGGTCAAGTTGAAAATGTGCCTTGTATATCTCATATCATAACCACACAAGATTGAGAAAGTAAACTTCATAAAAATGGGTCAATGTCTATTTTGTTTGCTGTTATATCAGCAATACTGAGCACAGTTTCTAGTTTAAGTACATGATGTATATCTGTTAATGAATGGGCAGATTCACATATCTATTTTTGATTTATTTGCTCTATTGGGATATTTAATTAGTTGTGCATTTTTGTGAATGCCTATAGGTTTGACTTCCATAGAAATTAGCAGATAATCAAAATTATCCTCTATTGAGTATTTGTTATGCACTATTCTAAGCATTATATACATGTTAAGTAATTCAACCTGTACCATAAGGTTAGTCTTATTTCATTCCACAGATTATGAGATTGAAGTGCAGAGAGGTTAAGTATATTGCCCAAATATGAAGCAGTCTGGATTTAATCACAAGTAGTCTTGCTTGTGAGTCCTTGCAGGAGTTCTAGATTAGATTTCTGGTCTGCTATGTACTAGCAGTGTGACCACTTAGCTTTTCCTTCACCTCTCATTTCCATTATCTGTAAAATGAAACTAATACTTGTATCTACTTCTTATTTGTGAGAAATAATTGAGATGCTATATAGTAAGTTCTAAGGATTAATTCCTCTTGCACAGAAAGTGCTCAATAAAACCAAGTGATTAATATTATCATGATTCATTTAAAAGTTTATTATAATTCTCATTTGGATTTTATTCTTACTGGACTCCTGGCTTTTCCAAATAAGGAAGATTTGAATCACAATAACTGTAAATAAGTAATGGCATTATCAAAGGTCTCAGCTTATTCATGGAATGGCAAAACATTCTGAATAGTATTTCTTTCTTTTATTTTCTTGCTAAGAATTGAACTTACTCTCTAGGCAACAGGTAATCATGGAGGTTTTCCAGATAAAGTTATTCTAAAACATGGAATTGAATAGGAAAGAAATTACTGTGCTAAGGGCTTTAGGAGGTATATAATACCTCACAATTCTGATGATGTATTTAGTAAACTTGTATTTGATATGTCTGGAATGCCCCTGGGGAGGTGAACAATGAAGGACTATATACTTATCAATAAATCCTCCTTTTGCCAATCTTAGCTTATGTGTCAATGTTACTATCTTTAAAGAATATCTTCCAAATCTGTAATTTAAGTATATACTTCTGATTCTTTTATCAAAAGTTATAAAGCCCTGTCATTCTATATTGTAATCTAATGCCATAGAATATACAAGCATGCATTTTGAAATATTAACTTTCATTTAAAAGCTATATTTTATCAACTCAATTTGCTTCTAAACTGTGATGTCATCTATATCATCTGACATTAAGAGGAACTGATTTGACTATTGTGCCAATTCAAAAGAATGATAAAATTAGGGTAAAGTTAAATGACATAAATTACCATGTTAGAAAGTAAAATATCTTCATTTATAATTTTAGCTGATTTTTCAGCAATTTAATCTTTCATTTTCTTATTTTTTGCCTTATGAGAATATCTACATCTTAGAATTCTGCTAAGAAATCAAATATCTGTTTGAATAAACTAATAATGGTGAATCACAAAGTTATAACAAATTTTAAGATGTCTTCAGACCCTTTCAATGTAGGCAGTGAGGACTATTTAGACATAGACCCAAAAGGATTGTCAATAATTTTAAAATAAACTAAAATAAAACAAAACAAACCTAAAACTACATGAGGCAAAACTTAATTATCTATCTTTATTATCAGTGAGGTAGCAGTCCATAGTCCTTGGTATGACACTAATTACTACACAAAATTTCTTACTCTCCTTCAAGAAATTTCTGCTCTCAACTACTGAAAACTTTTCTGTCCTTCAAGAATTACATGTCTCCTGAAGCCTTCATCAAAATCTTTCCATTACAATCTTTGATTGTCCTAGTCCATTCGGGCTGCTGCAACAAAAGACCATAGACTAAGGAGCTGATTAACAATAGAGATGTATACCTTATAGTTTTGGAGGCTGAGAAGTATGAAGTCAAGACAATGACATATTTGATGTCTAGTGAAGGCACTCTTTCTAGTTCATAGATGGCATCTTCTATCTGTGCCCTGACATGGTGGAAAGGATGAATGAACTACCTTGGGCATCTTTGTAAACGTATTACTTCCATTCATGAAGGCTTCATCCTTATGACCAACTCATCATCTCCCCAAATACCTTACCTTGTAATATCATCACCTTGGGGGATAGAGTTTTAATATATGAATTTTAGTGACACAAACATTCAGACAATAGCACTGATTTACTTCTTAGTCATTTTTGCTTTTCTGGCTAATCGCTCATTTTCCTTTTTACTGTTAATAGCACCTTAGCTTTCCTGCATTGCATGAGGTCTTCCGGGGATGTTTATGGCTTGCTCTGTCTTGACCAAGGTGTCAGCACACACTCAAACTAGGCTAGCCACAGTCTTTCCCATGAATGTAATTATTCAGTGGACTGACCCAAACACAGAATGTTAGTATTGATCGGCCCACATCCTAATGCTGTAGAGAGTACAGCCATTAGTTTCTCCACCTAGACTATCAGAGCTTGTCCTGCCCCCTGTTCTGTGGGTATTTTCCTACTTTTTATAAAAATATGTAAGCTATCTTATGCCTTCCAATAAACTGATTTGACTTAAGATACCATAGAATTCCGTTTGTCAAAGAACAATGACCTTCTATATTAATATATTTAATATACTAAATATATAGTATATTAAAATATAATATACTAAAATATATAGTATGTGTATTAAAAATATATATACTATATATAAATATATATATTCTCTCTCTATAAAAATATATATACTATATATAAATATACTATATATATTTAAAATATAATATACTAAATATATATAGTGTATATACTATATATGTATATATGTATATATATATATGTATATACTACATATATAAAATATACTAAACATATATAGTATATATAGTATAAATATA